>KZ538921.1:8307-40228 GCA_000934665.2 Catajapyx aquilonaris | reverse complement strand
ATGAGAGGAATGGTGGTGTCTGAAAGCCACAACCTTCCCAAGAGTTCCTCCACCTCCAAGGGCCTGCTTGCAGCACCTACTCCTCCACAAGAGAGACTGTCTCTGCAGTCATCACCTCCACGGGCCGAAAGTCGCATAGCCCGCCTTCGATGTTCTCTCAGCCCAAACGAAACTGCTTAGCCCATTCCTTCATGGTGGAATATGAAGAGGAAGCTTCACCATACACACCACCCAAGGCCTGTTTAATAGACATCGTAGTAAGGCCTTCCTTGGTGAGGAACTTGATCACTCTCGATACTCGATTTTCACCATGTTGCAACTCGTCTAACTAAAGTTGACTTTTCTAAGAGACTGACTGACGTTGCCGGGTGAAACTTGTACATTCCTCAACTCATGGTTGGGACTACCTGACACTATAGTTGTTTCATTTCTATCACCCCTGGAACATAGCCAGGACGGAAACTTTTGGCGCCTACCTCGTACATTGGTAACCCACCCCAAGGGATGAAAAACGCACCTAAAGTTACCTGCTCGAAATAACCCGGTGACCCTTTTATGGGGGGCAGAGGTCAACTCGTAAATGCTGAAAACTCGCTGATTTTCTTGATATTCGGTGCATTGGTAGCCCCCAAAAAGGGGTCACCAGGTCATTTTGAGCAGGTCACTTTTGGTGTGTTTTTCATCCTTTGTGGTGGGCTACCAATGCACCAAATTTCATGAAATCGGTGAGACCTTGGAAAGTGTCCCTTGTGAGAGGTCATTGGAGACTTTCGACCTTGTAGGCATTCGCTGAAACTGTTACCATTTTGTTTACTAACTTATCTGCCTATATTATTGTGCCAAGTTTCATTGAGCAACTCAATTTATAACACTTACAGTTCCCTTGTGAGTATTATAAGACCTTGAGCACCACGACTGTAGTATTGCATTATATAGGGTGAAGGGAAACTCACAATCGCCAGGTAGACTGATAGTAGGCCTACTCACAAAACTAATATAGGGATGTGTAATTAGTTTTGGGCGCCGTTGCGTAGTTAATGCGTATGGTGCCGTTAAAGTGTAGAGGGCTGGATGGTAAAATATGGGGTAAAACGACAAAGTGCGTGGGTGTCACGCCCGGATTCTTACTCTGATGGTAATTGATCACTTATCGCATATGGACGATGTGTTACGGACCAAGGCTGGATTATTTGGAGTCCCTCGAGCTGACCTTTGCTTGTTTGAAGCTGGCGGAACGGAGGTGACGGCACGAAACTTTGTGCCATATGCATTAACTATTCAATGGCACCCAAAACTAATTGCACGTCCCTATATTAGTTTTACAAGTACTATCGGTCTACTTGCTGATTGTCTGCGAGTTTCCTTTCACCCTGTATTGATATCTACTTCACATGGTATAGTGTTGCACATAAATCTAGGCATACTGCTAGCGGCAGAAGAAGGAATCGAAGATAAGGATAGTGCAAGCCGGGCGAGCAAGATTCTTTTTTTTGCCGCTTTGGAAAATGTCGCTAGCAGCATGCCTCGATTAATGTCCAACACTGTACCCTGCAGATACCCTGCCTCCATCATCAAAAGGGGCAACTCTAGGTGTACAATCAAATGAGCCCTACAATTCATCAAGCTGTTTCATGACTACAGGACCTAAATACAGACAGTTTTATATAGTGCCTATTTTAAAATACTATTTTTGGACTTGTAATTTATCTTTGAATGTGTAGGATATAAATAGTATACAGTCTTGATTGATGGTTGACTGCAGTTGAGAAGTGTTAGTTGGTAACCGAAGCAGGTTGGTGGAGTGGATAAGGGGACCGACTGCTAATCAGAAGGTCCTGTGTTCGAGTCCCGGGGCTGGCGATCCTGATCGTGGTTTTCTGTGGTTTCCCACGGTCCTCCCAGGAAAATTCCGTGGTCGCTTCCGTAAACAATAGGCCACAGCCGCCCCCCTTCCTTTCCTATCCTTGACCCATCCATGGGGAGGTGCGGTGTCGGTGGGGAGTTTCTGACCAGGACCTAGAAGGTTGTCTTGCAACCTGACCCCTTGGGGGACTGCACAGGACTCCCAATATAAAGACAACGCACATGCACCAGTGTCCCCTCTTCATAAATCCCTATCCTGATCCCTGCACCGGAGAGAAAAAAATGTGAAAGATCGTTCGTAGGAAAATGGGCGGTAATCCACCCCCCTAAAAGGGCTTCGTTCCCTCCAATGGAGTAAAAACAAAAAACAAAAACAAAAAAAGTGTTAGTTGGTATCTTGACATACTTTTTTATTGTATCATGCAGCGACTACAAGCAATTCAATTATTGGAATGTGGGCCTTGCAACCAAGTGTTTTGGAATTGCTGGCAGTGAATTTGGATCCTCGACATGCTCAACTACAATCTCATTACCCGCGGGTGCACCACTCTCTTTTGATCCTGTTGTACTCACATTGTTCTCAGTAAGTAGAAGTGCTTTTTAGGGCTTCACACACTAGTATACAGGGTGGTATACTGACTCAGTTGTCAGCCCAAGAGGGGGAATGGTGAGCCAGAGTGATGAATTACTTGTTCCATTTTGAACTTGTAATTTGTATGGACTTGGGGCTTAGTTTTTGAGTTGGAGTATTTTTGCATTTCTTTGGTGCCCTGCAGGTGACAAAAGGATGTTTTCCATTTCTAAACCATTGATGTACAGATATTGCTTTTACATTTGCAAGATGGAAAACCTACAGTGACTACCTGCAAGCCTTCACATGAAAAAATATTCCCAACTGAAAAAGGGAGCCCTGAATCCGCACAAAACTGTCAGTTTTAACGAGTCAGAAACTGCAGTGAGTAATTCATCAAATGCGCCTTCATCTCAGCTTCTGTTTTTGGGAGTTGGGTAGTGCACCACCCTGTATACAGACACACTAACAAATTAGTGCTTTATACTTGCAGGCACAACAACTTTTTATCAAGCAGTAGTTGGGTGAGTCCAGTTAAGACCAAGAACATAGTTGACCAGTTTTGCGGGTTGATATCCCCGATTGTGACAGATGTAACTGGAGATTCACCTACCTCAGGATACTTTTCAATCATCCTGGATGTTCTGATTAAGTTGCTCTCTGATGTGAGTTTTATGCCCACCAATCATGTGATGGAAGAGCATTGCTAATTATTTTTTGCTCTTAGAAACTTCTGGGGACTGAGATGGAGTTAATGGTGCTTAAGTGGGCTTATGAAGTTATGGTGCAATCACAAGCATACGTGAATGTGCTGAAAACCACTGAGCAGTACTGTCGCCTCATAGGGACTGTCATTGATGCTGGCTACAGTGCCAGTGTGGAAGTGTGTCTAGCTGTGAAGGGGTGCCTCAGTGTCATAGTATCATCAAATGAGTGCATGCTAATGGTGAGAGCACTTGGGATCCTCAAGTGTGTGAAGAAAATAAAGTGAATGTCCTGTTACAGAAACCACAACTACAATGCATTGCTTTTTTGTGCGTAATTCAAATCAACAATTGCAACAAAGAAGTTCGCACTGGCTATTGGGAGCTGCTGGCAAATTTGCCAGCCAATTTGCTCATGAAATCACTGGTCTCTCTGAAAGGAGGTGATGCTCACACAGTGGTGAGTACATAACTCAATTGTGAAGTTTAGAAATATTGGTTACTCTTTATCAGATTGTGATTGGTGCTGTTCAGGCTTAATTTATGGAGTTGTGGTAAAAATCACCCATCCTGTGATGTGATTGTTGGATACGACACAAATGATTATATCCTGCCGCTTTTTTTCACAGCTGACACGAGAGAAGCTTCGCCCCCGTCAACATGAAATGGTGTGGCTGGGTCAGCGAAAGCTAATGATGGCTCAGACTTCAGGAACATTTCATTCGTGCCATTTTCAGCAGCTTATGGATTATATATTGTTGGGAAGTCAGCAGAGGTATGCTTTTAAAATGTTCATATGCAGGGTGTCCCAACTAGGATGCCATTATTAGGTGGTAATTTTTGGCACATTGTTGCTTGTTAATATGCAGTTACTTTTGAACAGTTTTTGGAGATACTCAAAATATTAACTGTTAATTAATTTTTCAAAAATTGACATCCTTCAATTATTTAAAATAGATACAGTATGGTTTTACTACCTTTTGGGTGCCATATGTGGCCAAAGGTTGGGAGAAGGTAGAATGGAATGAAGGTCAGTAGCATGTTTTTGCTGGATTTTTTTGGCAGTAGAAAAAAATGCCTACATAGCATGATTTCGCATGTCTGCTTTTGGCACGTATGTTGCAAAATTTGAATATTTTTCTGATGATAGAGAGGAAAAGTGTCACACAAACTACAGGGTGGCTGCGAAGAAAGGGGCACATGTTTGATGAGCAATAAGTTAATAAGAAAATTTAATGAAAGCAAATAAAACTACAAGAAAACGTGTGTAGTCAGGAAAACATAATTCATATACGTAGAATTTCCGACTTGGGCACCATTCAAGTTGAAGCAAGCTTGAAGTTTTATTTTGCCCTTCTTGAATGATTTTATGCTGATCACTACAGGAACTGAATTGAACTCTTCAATAATAACTTGGCGAAGATGAGTCGCGTCATGTTTTAAATGATTTGGTGTGCTTGTACACTTGATTTTAAAAAAATATCCACATGTGAAAAAGCTGGTGTATGGTAAGGGGAGCATATGGGCCATTTCTGAAAGTGATCCAAGTTGGAAAATTGGTATGCATTACGTTTTTCTGACTGTATACAGTACATGTTTTCTTGTAATTTTATTTGCTTTCATAATAATAATAATAATAATAATAATAATAATAATAATGGGTAGTGCAGACCTCTTTTGAGGTATTACACGGACCTTTATTTTTGGAATTTTTACATACAGTATGTTTCGTTGCAACGCCCTGGTCCATGGGCGTGTGGGAAAAGGGGAGTTCCCAAGGGAGGGCGCTCTTTAGTAGTTTCTAGTCATTGCAGACCCTCATAAACACCAAACCTTTTCTCTTGGCCCTGGGCAGAGAAGGGAGTGGTGACAGGGACAGGATTTGAACCCCGGACCTCCCGCTTGGGTAGCCAGTACCATAGCCACTAGACTACCATGACCCCCCCCTTTATTTGCTTTCATTAAATTTTATTATTAACTTATTGCTCATCAAACATGTGCCCCTTTCTTTGTGGTCACTCTATGTTACTCTGTCATGGGTAGCTTGGGTTGTATTATGCCTTGTTTTCACTGCCAATTTCGTGCCTCAAATTCATGCTGCGTGCAGTCATCGTTCAGAAGAATGTATATGATTTCACTACAACCTTCCGCACGAGGTGCAGCAGGCACAGTGATCCTTGCCTCGGGCATTTGTGCCCACTCGGGAGGGCGGGGGGATTTTGGGTGGTGGTGTGGAGGTTGGGGTGTTCAGGAGTGCACCAAGCGGAATTCGTCCGTGGATGGCATGAAAAGATGGCTCTACTGCCTTTCCCTGTGGCCTTCTTGTGCCATTCGCCCCTGTGGATACCCTGACCGAAGCAGTTTGGGGAGTGGATAATGTGTTTGACTGCTAATCGGGAGGTCCTGGGTTCGAGTCCCAGGGCCGGCAATCCTAATCGTGGTTTTCTGTGGTTTCCCACGGCGCCCCCAGGAGAATTCCGGGATTGCTTCCTAAATAATAGGCCACAGCCACTTCCGTCCCTATCTTATCCCAAAAAGCGAAGTAAAAATGAAAGCAAAGAGTTCCAGTCAAAACAAAATTGGGATGAACTCCCCCCCTAAAGAGCCGCCGGCTGATAACGGGGTATGAATTATTATTATTCATAAAGGATACCCCGTGATAGCCCTCCTTGGGCCCCTTAGGGGATCATATTTTCGTCAACCGTCTTTAATGATTGCCTGCGCTGTGATGGATTTTGATTGTGGGAGGAAACGGGAGAACCCCGAGAAAACCCATGCGAACACGGAGAGAACCCATCGAAACTCTATCCACATAAGTATTCTCCATCCGACCTGGGGATCGAACTCCGGACCTGAGAGGTGGAAGGCTGTGGCGCTAACCACTCCGCCACCGTGTTGCCCTAATCTTACAGTTACCAATGTAAAGAAGTCACGCATGCACAAAATGCAGATTTTAAAAAGGCAGAACGAACCCTGAAGAAGGTTCCTTATTTGCTCCGATGTATAGAGGATCATTGTAATGTAGTTTGTGTGATCTTTTTTCCACCTGCTTTCAGCCTGCTTCTGAATGTGCTATTTTCAATAATTTTTAGGGTTTTCTGGTAGATGGTCATTGAACTGAAAGTGGACAATTGCTAGGAAGTGTTTTGTAGATTGGACAGTAGCACCTACCTGCCTGAATTTTTCAAAAAATTATTGCAAGCTCAGCATTTTAAGAGAATTCAGCATGATTAAAATAAGGATTTTCATTGACATTCTGAATTGGTGTTATGGTTTGTAATTACTCTTGCGTTATCTGTCATTACGAGAATTGGCATCTGCAGGGTTACTGAGAGGAGGATTAAAATGGGAGCTGTTGAAAGAGTGAATCCAGCAAAAGCGTGAGTAATTAATGTCTTTTATGATTGCGTCAAAGCCGGGGCTTTGGTGTTTGTCTTGGAGGGTGAGGAGGGTGATGTTTGATTGCTCTTGGGCACGTGGATGAAAGTGTGACATGAGTGCATGTGTGGTAAAGGGAGCATGGGACAACCAGACAACCTTTTTTTTCTTCTTTTCCTGAGTCTTAAACTTCCACCATAATATACAGGGTGTACGAAGTTTGTGGGTTGTGTTCAGTTATCACTAATATCACCTGAAGTAGTTATTTTAATAATAATAATAATCATGGGGGTAGTGTTTTCACCTTGTTGGTATCTCGCACGGACCTTTATTGTTAGCATTCGTACATTACGTACCCGTACATATCGGAACCATTTGCGAAACGCCCGGGCCCACAGGCGGGATGACAGGAGGGCATGTGCAAGGTGCAGTGTAATGTTTTTGCTGTGGTCTTTTTATGAACTCCCTGGGTTGTTTGTCTTAACAGACATACCACCCTAAACGAAGCCAGAGGTGACCATGAACTCTGCACGAGATGAAGGGGGTAACCCCGGGGTGGGATCGAACCCGGGACCTTAACATTCGTGGGTGCATACGTTAGCGCAGCACCACTCCGCCTCCCTCTGAAGTAGTTATATTTGTATAACCGCTTCACAGGCAAAATTTCCCATAGCTAAAAACGACCCACAAACTTGAACAACCTGTATTTTGTGCCCATTAACACATTGATAAATCTGTCAAATTTTATGATCCTGCTCAGCTTTACACAATCCTATAAGCACAAAGTCTATATGGCAGGGGAGCCCAGATCTTTCCAGGTATGAATAATGGCATATTTGAGGAATCTCACATGATCTTTACATAGGATGCGAATTTTTTCCAAGTGTGTAGAATAGTATTCACCCAGAATTCTGAAGGTCAATAAGCAGCTTAGTGCAAATAAACTGCTTGGTAATGTAGACACTACAGTTCACTGGTATCAAATAGAATAAGTAGGATTTTAAATTACAATATTATGATGTGCTTAATGAAAGTGTTGCACTTGTTCTAAAAATTGTGACAAAATGCAAGGACAAATCAATAAATAATGCGCAATAATCTTTCTTGAGCCAAGTTTAATGTCAATAACAGATGTTTAATAGGTGACAGCAAGGGACAAGGTTAAAGATTCCACTTTCATTGAACTTCGTCTTTTGCCAGAAGACCTTTTTTTTCAAGGGGGCAAAGAGACGAAAGTTTTGGCGTAAGGTCAGGTCCATAGTCAGGTCTGTACACACCTGCATGAGGGTGCCTCCTAGTGCATCAAAATAGAACGAGTCAGCAAAATGAGCCAGCAACAATGGTAAATGTGTTAGCATCATCCACTTTTATTCAGCAACAGGCTGTTGTGCATTTTTTGTGGGCAAAGGGTAAAACACCCACCCAAATTTACATACGTGACATACGTGTACGGGAACACCTGCCTGGACTGTAGCAACATATCAAGATGGTGTAAGCTGTTTTCTGAGGGCCAAGAAGACATCACTGATCATTATTGTCCCGGCCACCCGGTAAGTGCGACCACTGACACTGTGGTTGTGCTTTGCCTTTTGCACACTAAATAACGCACAACAGCCCATTGCTCAATAAGTGTGCACAATGCTAACACATTTACCATCTTTGCTGGCTTGTTCTCTTGTGATGCACAAAGAGGCAGCCCTCACGCAGATGTGTACAGACCTGACCATAGACCTGACATTACGCCAAGCGACTTGTTTCTTTGTCTCCTTGAAAAATGAGGTACTATGGCAAAAAACGGAGTTATATGAACGTGGAATCTTGAACCCTGTGCAGCGGTGGGACCAATGCATGAACAGAAACGGTTCATATGTTGATAAATAGCCAAAGATTGTCCCTTGCTGTCACCTATAAAACATTTGGTATTGACATTAAACTTGACCGTAAAAATATTATTGCGCGTTACTTATTGATTTGCCCTTGTACATTGAAGAGAGCAAGTCAAGGTACTATATTGCTTAAAAAGAGGGAGATGATTTTGCCCTTGCTTGCAATGCAAAACCATCTGCCAATTTTTTTAGTACTGTCGTACCAACATTGGATATTCACAAGCTCAATAATAATAATAATAATAATAATAATAATAATAATAATAATAAGGATGTAGAATTTTATGGTAATAATTGTGCTGGTAATAACAATTAACTATTTTTGGTAGGACTGGTAATTGGTTACAGCATCTGTACTCGGTGGTTTGTCACGACAAGCCTTCTTCAACTTCTGAAGAGTACTCCCCAGCAATTTCTGTGCCAAAAATTTCTCTTTACACTTCAAATTCGTGGGTTTACTTATGTTTTTGGGCAGTTTGGGAGGCAGCACAATTTTGTGCTCACCAGAGGTTGAGAACACCCCTAGGAAAACCACAAGAAACATTTACAACTATTGAAGGTAAGATGCCTTATGACAATTGACCTGTATTTATTATAAACAAATGTATGTTTTCCAGCTGCAATCAAGTTTCTGGCCAGTACTGTGAGTGGAAACAATGAAGATTCCTCAAGACTTAGACCTATGTCAAAATCACCACTTGAGCTTGACATAACATGGGTTGTAAAAAGTGATGCAGATGATGAATACCAAGGTCTAGAACAGCTCCAAAGAGTAAGGCTTCTGCTTGATTTGGTTGAACTGCTGGAAAAGGTGTTATATAATGCATCAGAAGGCTGCGCTGTGGCACTACCAGCCCCTCCTAAGGTATACTGACTAGACACATTTGCATGGGGCTTTTTCAGCATGTGCTTTTGTTTTATTTCAGCCTGTACGCACCTTCTTTCGAACCAACCGTAGCACATGTGCAGAATGGTTGAGCCGAATTCGTGCAGCTGTCGTAATGGTTGCGATGCATGCTGGGCAGCCAGCAACTGGCGTCAGACACGGTTTTCTTGTCCTGAAAGACCTGGCAGAAAGTGGAAGTGGAACAACACTTGAATTTGAATTGATGGTGATCCAGGTTAGCCAAGGATTAATTCAGCTTGGCAGTCCTGAAGCATTGCAAGGCCTTCTGGTTTGGGGTGAAAAAGTAGCAGGGAAAAGTTTTGAGTGGGGAAAAGGTGCTGGTCATCAGGCTGCTGGGAGGTTGGAAGCTGCCATACAAGGCTACACAGAATTTTTGGCAAGTTTGCCTGCCACTTTTCTGGGGACACGCAATGGATGCAGTGCTCCAGTGGAAATTCATTATCCAGAGGGTGCTGGTGACCACCCTTCAGTAGATGGTGCAAACAAGCCAGAACAGGATGTCACAGCACTCAATTATGCACTGGAACAGGTGAGATGATGTATGAACAGTTGGTGAAACACTCATGCATTGATAAATAACTTTGTTCTAGGTGGTCGAGTGCTACGAGTCACTGGGAAGTTGGGAGGAATTTCGAGCATGGAAGCATCAGTATGCTGACCTGATCCAAATTAGCAATGGCAAGGTCTACTACTTGGAGCAGAATTACTTGACTGCATTGGCAGAATTTGAGAAATGGAATTTTGTAGCTGTTAAAGATTGCTGTATGTGGGTGGCTGAGTGTACAGATGAGAAGAGTTGGGATTGCAAGCACCTAATCAGGCAGGCAGAAAACATGCTGCTGAATGTGGCTTCTTCATTACATCTACAGGAGTCTTCTTCATTACATGAAAGGTGACTTGAGTTTAATATCACTTTTTCAGAGGCGTTTATTTGCAACTTTTCAATTTGAAGTTTGTAATAGTGTTTAAAATGCAAAATTAATTGGAGTGGCACTTGCATTGTAAAGGGGTTTTTTCAAATATCCTTCTACGAGCGTAAGTTAATCATTGGCTCCCAAACATAGGGAAAAGTGCAGCTGACAACTGTTATGGGCCTGTCACACAGGGCACAGCGTGCGCCGTCTTTGCCGCGAGCGACGCATACGCTGCGTTCAAACTTGACAGACTGGCGACGTATACACGACGTGATCGAAAATGGACCAAGGTTTAGCCAGGGTACGGGGCACGGAGACCAAAGTTTAGACAGGGTACGGGACACGGAACGGGCCGTTATCCACAGGAACAAGGAGCAGCAGTTCTGGCTGCTTTTTTATTGCTGTCGTGCATCGGAACTATTTTTCATCAACCCCTGTGATTCGGCACGGACAACTCGGACAAAGACGGTACCGACATCATAGACGACACAGAAGGCACCATTAGCATGGACGATACGAACAGCTCCAGGCTTGGTACTTTTTGTCGGTGAGACGATAATCTCGACGTGAGACATGCCATATGATTGCATGGTCTCGCACAGCATTAACAAGCATCTCGTCCTTGTCAGCCATCTTTCTCCTGCCACAGAGGAATGGGGACTGGGGGGAGTCGGGGACTAGGGGTTAGGTGGGGGGCCGTTCACGTGGGGTAGAGCCTGCCCGCTGATAGGCCCTACGTCGTGTGCGCACAACGCGACCGAGGTCTGGGAGCTTCCTAATGGGGAACTAGCCTTCATTTTGGAAACTACATAATAAATTCGCCCATAATTTTTGGATTTTTTTGGCGTATTCCGTTTTAAGATATCAGTTTAAGTTCCGGAGATATTGGCGTTTTTTCGTAGGGAAATGGTGACGTCACTGTTTCCCTCGAAAATGTTGACGTCACGCGAAGTGAAATGAATGCAAAAATGATGTTATAGAACGCGCCCCGTCATTGTCGTAAAATGCTTCGCTGTTGTTAGCAACCGTCCTATTCCGTGAGCAAGAAAGCGGCCGGGGCGCGTATTTATTCCAGGCCGCTCAAACCGCTTCTGGGCTGACAGTGATGCCAACTGGTAGGAATTATCTGTCACCCGAATTCGGCACATGAAGGCCCCCTTTCTCCACCTCGATGGCCTACAGCCGCCTTGCGAATGCTTTCCGTCGCGTCCGCGGTAAAATCTAAATCAACTTTCTCATCTCTCACAGTACACCAGGCATTTCAGTGTACCCTTCGATTGGCACCACTCTGCTGCCCCGTTTTTCCCGCCAATTTTGAAGGCACTTTTAAATGTGCCGTAATTTATCCAGTAATGTCATTTTGATGCAACAGAGTGATGGAATGTATGTTTACAGGCATGGGCTAGCTAGTTATGAACAAAAATCCCAAATCCCAGACCAAGGCTACTTCCCCATTCCCCTTGCCGCGCACGGCGTTTCCAGTGTGACAGAGTCAGCGCAGGGTGCGTCGCGTACAATGCACATGACGTAACCTCTGTGTGACAGACCGAAGCAGTAGTGGTGGAGTGGTATGGTGTCCGACTGCTAATCGGGAGGTCCTGGGTTCGAATCCCGGAGGCCGGCGACCCTGATCATGGTTTTCTGTGGTTTCCCATGGTCATCGCAGGATAATTCCGGGGTCGTTACCGTAATTATAGGCCACAGCCGCTTCCTTCCTTACCTATCCTTGCCTCAATTCCGATGAAAAAGTATAGTAAAAATGGAAAGAGTTCCAGACAAAAAATTGGGAGAAATCCCCCCCTAATAAAGCCCAAAGGGCTGATAATGGGGTATCAATTATTATTATTATTATATTAACCTCTGTGTGACAGGCCCATTAAAGGACCAACTGGTTATGAGGTAGACAACCAGATGCATTTATTCTTCCCCCTGGACACAGGCAACAACTCACAGTGCAACCAAAGACAGCCCAGGATTGACTAGTGAGCAGGATAGCCCCATCCTTTATCTCTTTGCAGATGCATTTTTGAGGTGATTGAACTGTTTTTGTGGCGATTACCTGGGAAACGCTAAGAAGCCGTTAACTGTCCAAGCCTGGAAAATATGCGATAGGCCATACGTGGTAACATCGCGTAGGATCCCCCCCCCCTCCCACCCCCCCCCCTCCCCCACCGGTCCGAAGGTCAGCCAGCAGCCTGGAATGGTGGGGGAGTGGGTGGTGGAAGGGGGTGGGATCCTACGCGATGTTGCCATATATGGACTATCGCATATTTTCCAGGCTTGGACAGCTAACAGCTTCTTACCGTTTCCCAGGTAATCGCCACAAAAACAGTTCAATCACCTCAAAAATGCATCTGCAAAGAGATAAAGGATGGGGCTATTTCATGTCCGAGCCAGAATTTAAATATCCAGCTCCAGGGCCGAGTCCCTGTGACACCGATTTTCAATTGAACTTCATGTTGCCAATCGATGAATTATTGTTTGATTTGAACTGTTCCAAGACTGGAAGCAGCTCTGGTTAATCTGCCGTGCAAGGCAAATGACTGCATATTCATATCTGTGATAGCGCTCCCATTCGGGCAGGTCGGGCAGTCTGCACGCCGGATTTGGGTTCTCAGCGGCCAGAAAAAGTGGTGGGAAAGCTAGGTATCAGTCCCCCTTAAGACAAAAGCATACAATATGACTTAGTAGTGCCATTATTTGTTTGTGGGCAATGCATTTTCATATCTTAAGGAGCAGGGAATGATTTAGGGGGATATTAATATACTCTATGTTGTTGGCATTTGTTGCAAGATGATTGCGTTACCAGAATTTTTTTTGTTTTCTCTTTAGCCAAAGTACTTTTATGCTGATGCAGAACTCAATCAACATTCTTCAGAGTCATATTAGCGAAGGTGTGGGGAGTTGGCCTGTGGAAGTATTCCCGGAAGTTGTGGTTTTACATTCTGTGGCACATGCATTAAACCAGCATTTGCAACATGGAAAAATTGCTACACTCAACTGGGTATGAGTACACCTAACTTCAGCATTGCATTATTGATAATTTTTGCATTTTACTGAGGCAGCAAAGTGATGAGAAGCTACAAAAGGACATGCACTCCTCGACTCTTGCACAAGTTCGACGGTGGAGGAACTACTTTCTGACTTTGCAGCTGGACCAGCCACCGACTAGTGATGAACTGGAAGGAATAGATTTGTTGTTTGATGCAGCAACACTTGCGAGGCGGGAATGTAACTACAACATGGCTTGGAAATTTCTTGATGCAGTTATGATTGAGCAAGTGAGACCAGTTGCCAAGGATGCCAGTTGGCTAGACCAACTTGAACTTACAGTGGGGGAGATACCAGTGGAGAGGAAAGCACGGGGAATGAGGGAGCTGTCTAAGTTGCTCTACAGGTAAAACTAATTTTTTGGGGACTGTTGAGCAATATATTGTTACAACTCTTTTCATTTTAGGTGTGAGGAGCATGCACTAGCCATCAACATACTGGCAAAGACATCAGTTAGAATCACAAGCCTACTGGCTGGAACAGGAGCTTCTTCTGCGGAACAGCTGATGGAGCTGAATGCACGTTCACTGATCAAGTTGGCCACATGGGTGAATCATGACACCAGATTTGCAAAGGAAAAGTGGATTGAACAAGTCCTGGAATGGGAAGCGCGCACTACAGTCCTGTCAGAAATGCAGGGTAATTTACTGTGGTTGACTTGGTTGTTCATTGTTACACAGGTTTTCTCACCCCATTTAGGACTGATGCTGGACCCTTGTAGCATCATACCAGAAAATGAGCTCAATGTTGGCAGGTTGCTGCTTCTAAGTGTTCACCAGTGCCCCTCCCTTGCCAAAGCCTGGCTTCAGCTTGCGAACTGGAGTTTTAGATGGGGTCGCAAAGCTGTGGGTTCAGCTAAGAGTGAGAAATCAGACAAGCAAAGCTTACTTATCCGTGAAGCTGACAGATCCACCCTGAGTTCATACCTGCCTGTGGACATGACAGCATCAGACCTGACAGCTATGGAAAAAATCTTGGGTCAAACTCGTAGTTTTGTTGATGAGGAGGATATTGAAGATGAAAATATTCAGACGATGGACATGATTGTGGAGCAGTTACAATGTATTCCAGTATTACAAACTGTAGGGACAAATGATTTGGTGCACATTGTGCATTTGTGGCAGCAAGCACAGAAGCGTATTTATGGATATTATGAAATGTCAGCACAAGCATATTTCAAATATTTGCAGCTCTCATCCAATGTGAGTTGATATATTCATTTCTTAGGGTTATGCAGGTTATAATTCCCAAATTTGTTAATATTGCAGGAATCTGATACTGCTGCGATAGAGGACAGTAACATTACAGCCACACTACGTCTCCTTCGATTTGTGGTGAAAAATGCCCTTGAACTGCAGGAAACACTAGAAGGGGGTCTTGCTAATACACCGACTGCACCATGGAGGGGTATTGTGCCACAGCTTTTTGCACGACTGAACCACCCTGAACCCTATGTGCGGCAACGTTTGGCTGAGTTGTTATGCAGAATTGCTGCATCCACTCCCCACCTTATTCTTTTTCCAGCTGTTGTTGGAGCCTCAGCTTACAACAGCAGAAATGAGGGTGGGAAAGGTTGGTTGCAGTTTGAGTAACATTTTGAGTCGTACTTTTTTGATCACAACAATTTTTAATGCTTTATTTGCAGACCTCTTTAGTGATTACCTGAAAGTAGTGGAGGAAGAAGAAAATGACGATGTGGAGGAAGAGGAAGAGGAGGATGTGGATGAGGAGCAGCAAAAGGCTGCGGTTCTTCGGAGTTGCTTTGCAGCTATGGTGGATACACTGGCGAAGCAGGTGTGAACTGAATTTGAAAATTTGGAACAGCTTTGTGAAGTGCTTCGAGAACATTGGAAAGAGTCTAGTTCAAAATCCTTGTGGTTGTGGTTGTGGTTGTGTGTTTGAAGCGTGTGGGGTTGATTCAGCTGCAAGGACGGAATGTATTTTTTGCATGAATTCAGGGTATCTTTTAATGCTTCTTCTGTTACACTAACGGGGTAGAAGCAAGCAGTAGGGTAAGATGACTTTGGATGATTGGCATGAGAAACCTGGGTTATTGATTGCAACAGGTGCTTCCACAGCAGAGGGCATGTGTAAATCCTACTATATTTTTGCAATGCACCATGGGAAACTAGAGTTTAGACTCACGGGTGTTGCAGTAGTGTGTTAATGTTTTGATTTTTTCTTATTTAATTTTTTTACATTTTCCTGTTTTTAATGTAAATTTGAAGAAGTCATTAATGTGAAATGTCATCAAATGAAGCATCGGAAAACGGGGCTTACCTGTACATATAATAGGTTTTTGCCAGAGTCGCCTACCCTATTTCTGACTTATACTCTGACACTTAATTGGATGTGAAAGAGCTAAGCAATTGTAAAAGAAATTTTGTTCTGCCATTTGTGTTAATTTTGTTGTCCTATTTTTATTATTACTGTTGCAATTTTATGAAGAAGTTTCTCACATTGTTGGAAAGCAGCACATGCAACATAATTCTGCACTGTGATTAACGTCATAAGTCAGCCTAGCATTATAAATATTAGTTGCCTGGAGAAACACCCTATTTCTGTAGGAACAATGCAGGTAATTTTCAGTAAAGCGTTATACTTACTCGAATACCATACCAATGTAAGTTTCCTGGCGAAAACTATGTACCGATTCTGAAATTCTCAATGGCGGTATTTATACTTTGTATTGTTTGAAATTATTATCTGACTTGTACTGGAATGAGGAAACACCTTGGATTCCTGTTACCAAAGTTTCTGAAATATCTGCTACGGGTATTGGCAAAGATCACAGGAATTATTAAGATGCCTGTTTTTGTCACTCACTCACAAGGGGAGGCCGTGCACAATGAATGACAGAAATTGACAAAAATCGCACAGTAGGTAATTCACATGCATATAATTCGCTGGCGAGCGTAAAAACATTCAACATGCAGCCATTTCGGAGGTGTGAGTGAGGACACATTTAGCTCGCTGATTACTAGGGGAACAATGGAAAGCAACCTGCCCAACAGAGCTTGCCTGATCTAGTGGGTAGCACATCATCCTTCATTTTGGGCTGCAAAAACTGAAATTTAATGTCCTTTGGCACATGCTTCAGTCTAGTTACTGGAATAATGGCAACATGAGGGATGGGCCATACTGGATGATGTTTTTCTAGTTGAGGATGGCCCTTACAGACTGCTCTAAACATTGACATAAATTCCCCAGTATGTGCGAAAATACATCAAATGGAAAGCAGAAATGTAAAACACAACCAATTACATAGCGATTGCTTGAAGCTTAAAAATGTAAAATATGCATTTGTGTATGCCACAAGTCAAGTATGACTAAAATTTGTGCAAGATCGGTACTAACAACACTTGCTTCACTCACACACTTTGCACATGCATGCATATATGTGGCCCTCATGTTCAGCACAACAGTGATCATTTTTAACCCTTCCGTTACCGCTATCATGAAAATCAGGATACCGAAAAAATCACTATCTTGAGTGTCAAGGTCACAATGTTAATGGGTGAGATTTCACCGTAATCGGTACAATATGAGATTCATCTGACAAATATTTGATGTTTTTAAGTCAATTCTTTAGTTACAAAATGATGATGGGGAAAAGTACAAAAATAATTAGAATTTCACACCATTATGTAGCTCCTAGTGCAATAATGCTTATACATGGAGTGAAAAACTATTTGTGTGCATGACTCAGGTCCTCTTCTATACATTGCACAAGTTTGACACTTTTTACGTCCAGCGATGAGATGGTCAAAAAAGAGACTGAGTGTCAGATTCCATTCAGGGTTGCCTTATTTTTCCTTCCAATGTGCTAAAATTACAGATGAAAACATTTTGGAGTTGAAGTTCATAATTATTAGCATCATTTAGCTGCACTATGGTGAAAAACATGGCATTACAAAGTATGTAATTAGCAAAAGCCCAATGATATGGCGGCCATATTTGATATAGATAACAGCAATGAACTTAATTGTGTAATTTATAAATTTTCCAATTTCCTAAATTGTAATGAATGGTCATTAATTTTTTTGACACTCATTGGCCCGATAGTGCACGACTATGAAACACGGATGTAACATTTCTGGACTTTGAACTTGTTGAACTTTGCACCTTACAGATGATTCATTGGAGGAAGTCATGAAAAATTGCAATATATGTCGCCCTAGGGCCACTTGTCAAAAGCTAGCACTGTGTCAAAGGTTGGCTTTGGTGAAGCTGGCTATGAGGAAAAAAAGGTGGCTGGCTCATGGCCAATGACAAAGCCAGGGTTGTAAATGTAATTAAACCCCACCGGCCAAAATTTTTTTATGGCGGTAACGGAAGCGTTAAGCTGAACTACTTCGATGAGCAGTGCTGGAGCAGCTTGTAACAGACATACCACTACATTCTTGTTACTCATTCTACTGCTATCATTTTGGCAGCAGTCATAAATTTTCACATGGCGAGCTCTAAATGGTACGTCAAGGGTGTGGCTTCATTGTTCACATTGTTTGATTGGGAAGGAACCAAATGAACCACAGCTATCTGGCTGTCTATGTATGCATCAGCCACGTGCCCACTTCATTGTTCACATTACGTTTTTCAGTTCGGGTAACCAAAACGCCCTGCAGGAGAGGCTTGTCAAGTGGAATGGGCAGTGTGGGAATGAGTGAATTGCACTTGTTAGTTAAGCATAGAAATCATGGCATATCAGAGGTAGGCTGTTCATTTCCAGAATGCGGCATTCATTATGGCAGATCTTTGTGCAAAGTTTGCCCCCACAGAATTTTGAGACAGGTATATGTGCAAAAACTCAACATGAGCACCTAGAAAAATCACCATCATTTTAAAAATTGCAGTCAAAAACTTTCATCCACTTTTTCTCAGCTCAAATCATCATGTAATTCAGTGTTTCACCTTTTTAGTTAGCACCATCATTCTTTTCTTGGCATATTGCATTCGATCAGGTTTGTAGTTTCTGTTCTTATCAGATTAGTTGGCACCATCGTGCTTATGTTTCACCAAAAATCTTAATTGATAGCAAAAATATGCATCCTTCAGAGTTCCTATATTCCTCTCTATTATAGTAACTTTTGCAGTAACTTTTTCAGTACCCTTAGCCTTATAAAGTCCTCCTTTTTGCAGCTGTAAGTTGGTGAAACATGGTAGGAGCCATTATATCCGTACCTCATGCTTAGATTCTTTTGCCTTTCCAGGTGCCTGAAACCATATCACAAGTTCAGCTATTGGTGAACGAACTTGGTCGGGTAACAGTCCTCTGGGACGAGTTGTGGTTAGGTACGCTCCAGCAACATCACACAGATATCAGTAAACGACTGAATCAGATAGATAATGAAGTTCAACGTGTGGATGACAATCCCTCATTCACTGATCCAGAAAGGGATTTTTTGGTGTCGGAAAAGTATAGGCTCATTCTTAAACCGGTATGCATCATCAATGCTCTGTTCTACCTGGGAGCAAGGACACCAAAGTGATTTCTTTTGCAGGTGGTGTTTGTCTTGGAACAGTTGCATGCTATCACATCAGCAACACCAGAAACTCCCCATGAAACATGGTTTCAAAGCAAGTTTGGTAGGTAGTTCTACATCATAGTGAAGGTTTGTATAAATGTTAACCGGATGTTTTAATTTTAGGGGAGTTTATCACTGGCGCTTTGGAGAAGTTAAAACAACCTCCTGATCTACGTCGACCCCATGAAGCATGGCAACCATTTCGCCAGTTGCAAGCTACTCTCCAGCAGCGTGCCCAGAAGCGTTCCTTATATGCTCTCAAAATGAGTGATCTTAGTCCAAGTTTGGCATCACTAGAGAACACTGGTGTAGCCATGCCTGGAATTTCCAATTCAAAGCACATTGGGAAAGAAGCAGTTACAATCGCTGGTGTCGAGAACAATCTTGCAGTTTTGCCGACCAAGACAAGGCCAAAGAAACTAGTTTTTTTGGGTTCAGATGGACGGAGGTAAGAGATGTGAAAGTTATCTTAAAGTTTGATGTAACAAATCAGGCAAATTGCTTAGACAGAGATTAAGCTGCCTCTCGTCTTTTTGCCAAATAGCGACAATAAGCATGATTCGACTAGAAAAATTCGGGGAAATTCTCCGAAAAGCCCCACATAAAATTTTGAAGGGAGGGTTCTGTATGTTGGGCTCTGGCACAAAGATCAATGACTCCTTGATTCCAAATATGTGATCAGTTTTGGCAGCAACAAGTAAGGAATCTTGTTGAGATATACCAGATGGCTGTGTTCAGAGATGAAACTGGTGCTAACCATGTGGTTGGGTGTTTGACCAGAGTGGAACCTGCCCCGGGTGTCACGGGTCTTGGGAAGCCAAGCGAGAATGAAATGGGGAAGGCAGGTGGAGGGAGGGCAAGAGGTAGAGAGCATTGCAAGTGACCCTACCATATGGCTGTGTGATGCTCAATTTGTACCAATTCGAACCCTACCAAGATGGGCTACCTATTATTATTATTATTATTATTATTATTATTATTATTATTATTATTTATTATTTATTATTTATTATTATTAATAATAATAGAAGATTGGTGTCTTATACAGAATGTTTCTTACTAGTATGTGTATGTCATCCAGCTGGCAATGTACTCGGCCCAAAACAAGTCAAGAATGTAGGGATCAGAAATGTCAAGGGACCAACCGGTAACGACATAGACGACCAGACACATGGGCTGACCCTAGACACATGCAGCAACACACATGACACCATTTTTGCAGGGAGATTGCCTGACATATGAACCTAAGTCTTACAATAGTTGCCTAGGGAGAAGGATATGAACAAGACAATCAATACTGATTGCATTTTGCGAGGTCACCTCTTTAGCAGCAATTATCATACTCGTATATTTCTCTCTAAGGAACTATTGTAAGGTGAATGGATTCATATGCCAGGTGATTTCCGTACAAAAAGTTGTCCCGTGTGTGTGTGTTGCTGCATATGTCTAGGGCCAAAGAATACCCTGCTGGTTGGATGACATACTAATAGGAAACACCCTGTATTTATCTCTTATTGATGAGAATTATGCAAGTTGTTGTAAACACCTCCTTGCATTGGTCTGCAGCATAGCAATGACTTAACAAATATTGGGTGTTTTTTTTTTGACGCTGCAGTTAGTATTTCGTTTCTGAAAAGACATGGTCCATGAGGAAAATCATCCCACAACTTATGCAATCAAATTTTTTTTTCAGATATGCTTACCTGTTCAAAGGGCTTGAAGACCTGCATTTGGATGAAAGGGTTATGCAATTGCTCTCTATTGCCAATGTGATGTTGGCCAGAGCACAGCGGGGGAAGCGACAGCCTGGTTTTGTGGCTCGTCACTACTCTGTTATTCCCTTGGGTGCTCGCTCGGGACTAATCCAATGGGTGGATAGGGCCATTCCATTGTTTGGCCTCTACAAGCGCTGGCAGCAGAGAGAGTTAGCAGCAGCAGCCCTGAAAACAACTACCGGTGGTCAACCAGGCAAGTTTCTTCCAGTCTTTTCATATGAATTTGTACATGGTAGACTCTGCACATGCACTCTCATCGTCTAATGTAACCCTGCTGGAACTTAATAGAGTAAATTCATTGCACTCGAATAGAAAGCAATGCAACAGTCCAGGCCATGTCTTGGACTTAAAACTAGAATGCTGACAGGCAGGGCTTCAAGGCTTATATCAATCTAAAGAAGCTCCATTTTCAACCTGTCTTTGAATTGTTCGTGAAGCATAATCATATTTGCCTGAATGTGTATATTTTTATCATTTTCAACATGTAAAGAAAAATTTTCAGTGTCATTTCCAAACCATTAGTGTCAGAGTACCATTCTTTCAGATAACACGGACTTAATTATTACTTCCTCATTTCAGTGTCAACAAGTGTTCTACGCCCATCTGAATTATTTTATAACAAGCTAACCCCAATGCTGAAAGAAAGAGGCATGGCCAATCTGGATAGTCGTAAGGAGTGGCCTCTCCATATTTTGCGTCAGGTCCTCACTGAACTTATGTCGGAAACGCCAGATGATTTATTGGCCAAGTAAGTATATAGCTTCTCTAAATTAGTAGATTTGAGATTTGTCATTAAAACTTTTTTTCTCACAGGGAGCTGTGGTGCCAATGTTCTAGTGCATCAGCGTGGTGGCACGTAACGCAAACCTATTCTCGCTCAACTGCTGTTATGTCTATGATTGGCTATATCATTGGATTAGGAGACCGACATTTGGACAACGTGCTGGTAGATTTGCTGAGTGGTGAAGTGGTTCATATTGATTACAATGTGTGTTTTGAGAAAGGCAAGACATTACGTGTCCCTGAAAAGGTACCCTTCAGAATGACACCTAACATCAGGGCAGCAATGGGAATCACTGAAATGGAAGTAAGTTGTATTCTTTTGATTCTTATAAGTATTGCGTTAAAAAACTGGAGATTATTTTGTACTGAAACCAAATGCAAAATCGTCTCCATCTTTTTGAGCAATATAGTGTACCTACTGAATTTCCACTATAAAAATTTCTGTGCCCATTAAGGTGGATATGAAGCTACCTCCCTAGTCAATTCAGTGTCTGGAACAAAAACGTTAATTAGAGCAGTTAAATTCGGGGAAACACATGCATCTAATGCAGTAGTGGATGCTGAGGAATAATATGCATTCCATTTAAAAATCCACCGTAAACTCGATTTGTTACAGGGCAAAACCTAATTCACTTGCAACACATTGCCAACCTACTGGAATGTACACGCCTGAATTTTTAGTTTGCCATAGGCAGCATATTTAGGATCAAAGGCGACGGTAGTGGGTGACAGTTACGAGGCTCTACAATGTCGTGTTACATCCATTGCATAATACACATTATCTTCGGAAAGGGAGGGGGATAAGTGTAGGCTTTAATTTACGGTAAGTTGGTAACCAACTGTTGACATAAAAGTGGCAACGCCCCTCTCGCGGTCTCGCCCCTCCCCCTGTCCAAGATGGCGCGTTCGGCGCGCGTTCCAAATGCACGATGATCTGGCTAGGTTGAAATATAGTGTATTTGTCCTGAGATAACATGAGTTTGGTCTTAACATCTAATTATAATTTTTATTTTATTTATTACACTGGTTATTAACTGGTTGTGATCACATATTTCAAATTCGGACACTCTGCGTGCCATTTCGTAGGAAAATCACTTTAATAAACAATCACTACCATGGAAACATCCATTCGTGCAGGAGGCCATGTTGCCACTTCTCCCGTGCCTCAGGCTAGCGTCGCACCATTTTTCTTTTTTCCACGATAACAATTTAAATCATTCGGTTTGATATGTTTTTTTTTGCGTTCTTTGTAATTACTATATTATTCTTCACATTTCACATATATTACTTTCAAACTGTTAAATTGTGTAGATGCTTTAAAATAAAGTTTTAATTTAACATTGGAGCTTATGGACAGTCGGCACATTCTGAGCCATTTTGCGAGCTTATTTGCCCGGTTAGGGGTGATTTTTTTCCACCATTGGGAAGAGGGCTTCTTACCCTATAAACCCTGTGAATTTCAAAACGATGTCAAATTGTGAGCCTTAGCTTCATATCCACCTTAAGGGGGCGCCTTAGTAAAAAAATACGGTAACAATCGGTAACAATGCGAGCCCTTGCCGACTACGTAAACAAACTCGCGTTTGCATGGACAGCATATGGGGATTCGACATGTCCACGCTCCGGCGGCCTTACGGCCACAAAAATGGAGCAATGGACACAAAAATTACACCAAAAAATAGGACATGATCTGGCGCAGGGCACCTTCGGCGTCATTTTCCCATTTTCTGCCTAGAAGTGACCTTTTCATCGAGTTGAAGTGAAAGGAAAATGGAGTTCCTGAAAAGCCCATTTGAATAACATGGCGGCCGGAACGCGACAAATTCGGGAACGCATCGGCGCCCGTATGTCCACAATTTTAATGCAATCATATCGAGTATGGTACCATAGTAAAGGCCAAACCTTTCCGCAGGGCACCTTCGGCGTGATTTTTCCGATTAACCGTCCGTTTCGCCACAAAAAATAAAATTCCCTCAAAAATGCGCCTACCATATTTTTACTCATGCGCCCCCTTAATACATTAACCCTCGCATCGCCGCTATGACACCAGGTGGGATTTGGGAGTCCTTGGAATTTCAAGAATTTTTTGCGGAAATTCTTTAAGGGGTAAATGAATGCGGTTTTTGGCATATTCACAAGCAAAACAGGGAGAACTTGCCACAAAAATTACATGCTCGAGTGTTTCGTCTGACATTTTGATATAATGTCATCATTCTTTGGACGGGCGTATTGGGAAAAGTTCTTCGAGCAATGAGAGATTGTATGGAGACTAGCTCAAATTTGGAAATTTAGCAGTTGATTAGATTGGTTTCTAAGCTATATTTCGCATAGAATCGTTGTTTGAACCCGTACACTTCACCGCTACGTTTTTTCTGACCCCCGCATAGATGCATAGAAATAGTTATAGCTGATATGCTACACACGGCCTAGACTGTGGAACTGGCGCAGTAGATCTTGCCGGAGCAGCCTCTCAATGCAGTTCGAATGATATAGGCAGCATGGGGCTAACACATAGCGTTGGTGAGATATTTTTTTAGTGCGATTTTGTCATGCAGCAACGCTTGATGAGTCATATGGGGGTGGACTTGGCGCCGAAAGGGTTAATGACAGTGCTGAACTCAATAATGTTTCACTTTATGGTCTTTTTGAGCTTGACAAAAACTTACAAGCACAAAGTGCATATAACAAGGTAGCCCTGATCTCTCCGTGTATGTTGTAACTATTGAAACAGCTCATTTGATAGTCAGATGTGCAGTAAGAGTTATTACTGATGTGCATTATTATGTGCATGCGGAAGCTTGAGGATTAAGCAAGGGGCTGTGGGAAATTTGGAATATCCAGTGAAATCTTGACTTGTTACAGAAAATTACCAGGTTCATTCAGGTGAAAGTGAGCGAGTCAGCCTCATGCTGATGTGGATATACAGGATGGTCAGAAAGTAACTCCCTATTAGAATCATGTAATAACTTTGTCAAATATTGCTCAGTTGTCATGAAACAAGTTTTATTTTGTAACTTGAAATGGGAGAATTTGTCTGCGAACTTAAAATTTCTCATAGGAACCAGAGTTTTCCGTTAATTTCTGTAGGCAATTCGGTATGCATGCGATAGGTTTATATGCATATAATCCTGCGGTACTTTGCCCAGCACATCTCGAATCCTCTCTCAAGGTGATCCTAATTTTGCGGTTTGGTGCGGTACACACCTTCCTTTGACCAACCTCACCAGAAAAAGTCGTGGTGCTTAAGGTCAGGACTTTTATTATTATTATTATTATTATTATTATTATTATTATTATTATTATTATTATTATTATTATAATAAATACACCGTGATAGGGCGGAGCCCTCTTAGGGGGGAAGGGGAGGTTCCCAAGGGAGGGCACTGTAATTTTTAGTCATTTCTGACTTTGTGAAATACACCAGACCTTTTCTGCTGGCCCTGGGCAGAGTAGGGAGTGAAATTCTGCCCCGGCATGTCGGGTGAAAAGCGGAAAAAGACCCGCTCAAGCAGAGGTGATGGGGACAGGATTTGAACCCCGGCCTCCCGCTTGGCTGGCCAGTGGCGTAACCACTAGACCACCATGCATCCCACTTAATGTCAGGACTGTGTTGGCCATTATTCTGGACCATCATACAACCTGGAAATGGTTTATCCAGCTGTGCATGGTCAGTCAATACAAAATATGGGGTTGCATAATCTTGCATGAAGCTAAGGTTGAAGTTATCCCATTGTGTGATGATCAGCCATACCTGGTCTTGCAGCATGGTAAGATACAGCTCTCCATTCATCATATTTCAAAGGAGGAAGGGGCCAGGACGTGGCGAGAGCAACTCCCACGCATGCTAAAGCGGTGCACCATGTTGACTGCTTGCATGACTGATCCTGCCATCTGGTGGGCAGCCGTTTTAATTCTCCCATTGCAAGTTACAAAATAAGACTTGTTTCATGACAATTGAGAATATTTGACAAAGTTATTACATGTTTCTAAGAGGGAGTTACTTTCCGACCACCCTGTATATGAGCCTAGGAACAAGTGCATTAAAAATGTTAAGCATTAAAATATATTTTAAAAAGTCTCATCTACCAGTTGACCATATGGTTGACATTCAAGTATTATTTGATCTGCAAAATATTCTGCAAGGATCCCTGGCCAGATCGCTTTGAGACCAACCCAGGGTTGAACCCAGGGCTGGCAATAGAGTTGGATCTGTATGAATAATGACAAGCTCATGGTTACCTGACTTTGACCCAGAAAATGGGTCTTGCTTTACTCCTGTACATGCCTTGTACTACACCCCCACTGGGTGCCATGCCCTTCAGATTCATTCATATGAGGTTGTACCATACCTGATCACTGAGCCTAAACCTCCAGGATCTCTAAACGACTCCTTCCAAATAGACTTTCTGCCATTTTCAAACGTTTTAAACCCAGACTGATGGAGTCAATCCCGGTTGGGGGGGNAGGTACTAGATAAACACAAAATACCGTGGCAGTTTTTCAAGTGCGGCTTATTCTGTATTTACTTGCACAAGGGACACAGTATGGTTGAGTAGCATGTGTCTATTGATGAAGTCATCAGCTATTTTTTGTGCTAGTGTTTGTAGTAGGGGAAACCAGGTGACATCTGCAATAAGGGGGGGGGGGGGATTAACCTGATATCTTATCATGCTTGAAGCTAATACTCTACAGGGTGTATCAGAGTCACGGGTCAAGCGCGCGCGAGGGGGTAGGGAAAAATCGTAGGTGGCGACTATCCCGGTCGGTTTTATAAAACAATTAGAACTACGGCAGTAATCAATTTATTTATTACGGCCGTATGGCGTGACGTCACATCCTGTCTGTTTGAATTGAACCTGCCGGGCACGGCAAATGCAAGGCAAGGGTGCAGTGGTTTGAACGTGTTTGAAGCTGGTTGAACTGGTTTTTAGCCTTGCGGGTTGCACTGAAAAAGCTCTCATGCTACACCGGCAGGGTGCTGAACAAAGTAGTGTACTACTGTACAGTGATGTGTTCAGTACTCTGCCGGTGTAGCATGAGAGCGCCTTTATCAGTGCAACCAGCAAGGCTAAAAACCCTTTCAACCAGCTTCAAACACGTTCAAACCACTGCACTCTTGCCTTGCATTTGCCGTGCCCACCAGGCTCAATTCAAACAGAAAGGACGTGACGTCACGCCATAAGGGCGTAATAAATAAATTGATTACTGCCGTATTTCTAATTGTTTTATAAAACCGACCAGGGTAGTCGCCACCTACGATTTTGCCCCACCCCCTCACGCCCGCTTGACCCGTGACTCTGATAGACCCTGTATACTGTAGGTGTATGACGTAGTTTTGTGTGTCTGTCTCATTTGGCATTTACTAGCATGTTCATAATGCATCTGATGCCCTTACAATATCATGTGATTGCAGAGAAAAATTATTGGGACGGTATCATTGCTGACACTTTCAGTTTTATTTAGTATGAGAGAGAGACTGCGATAATAGGATGGAAATAGTTCATATCAATGGAGTTCAATTTCTGGATGGGTGTTGAAATTGGCATCACTTACTAATGTTGCTAAAAAATTACAAGCTTCTTCAGTTGTGTGGGTGTAAAATCTTGTTCATTTAGCACTGCTTTCTATGATTAATAATGAAAGTATAGTGAAACATCTATTTGCACCATTGTGCTAAATTGCTAAATCATGCATATTTTTATTTAATGAACAAGTTTCTGCAATACCCAGGGTCTACTACAGGCAGGATTCGTGGTAATTTGGTCAGTTTCTGGGCAGGAGCTGGGGGGTGGGGGTGGGGGCAAAAGATGGTTTTATCCATGTACATAATTATTAATAATGGAAAGATGTGTGTGTACAAATTCAGAACATTTATTAAGCTTATAAGATTGTACTGATGTTTCCCATGGCAATTTCCTCATTTGCATTACCATTGAGGTTTTTTTTAGGATTACCTTGCAGTCTCAAGAACCAGCTTTTAATAGTTTCTTTCATATCTCTGTTTTTCCATACATAAAGAAAAGGATTTAATCCAGAATTTGAAATGCCCATGTAAGTTGTAATTTCATAAGCTACGTCAAGGTTTCTGTTTTTGGTATTTAGTGATTGTATTGAAGATATTATTAAATATGGCAGCCAAGCAAGAATAAAACATCCCAAGATTACTGTTATGGTTTGGATAGAGCGGAGCTGGCTTCTGGCCCTGTAAAGATGCAAATTATAATTGGTTTGGACCATGTATGGCAAAAACATTCTACTTACGTTTTTTGGGAATATAGATCTTTTGAAGAAAAACGCCTCAGTTGACGATGGGCTTCATGTTGTATTTTATGGTACACAACAATCATGATGAGTAGGAGGATCACATACTCAGATCCTAGAATCCCCATTATATACTCAGGGGATGCAACTGATGCCATTGTGCATCTCTTGTGCTCAACTTTTGGATCCCACACATTCCAGTATAAGATCATTGAAGCAAAGAAAGAGGAGTATAGCCACACAAATGCTGTAGCAGAACGTGCTATTCTGCAAAGAGAAGTTGATTAATTTACAGAAGCGTATGGCTAGGTTTGTAACTCGAAGTATATTTTATATTGCCAGATGTGCTTGATTAGGTTTTATAAAATTAGTTTTGTATTTCTTTTTATACTGTGAAGTAATATGTTTGAAACTTTTTCTGAAGGATTGTACAAATTTTTTAAATATATGCAAGCCTAGAATGGAATTAGCTCAGGCCTTCTTGTCATGCAGTTGTTTTTGGGTAGCACTACAAAAATGAAAAGTAACTGCCTCTATCTGCTGTTTATGATTACAATGGATTGTCATTGTCATGAAATTCAGAGGCAAATTAATTTACTGTAGCTTAATTTGCTTCAGATAGTGCAGCACAGTTACAAAACATAATAAACTGCATTATGCATTAGCCTGCATATTGAGGCATGCCAGTATAAGACAGTCAACCAGGGGGCCAGTATATCCAGGGGACTAGCCAGACAGTATGAAGTAGGGAAAATTTGATATCATCCTTTGTCTTAAAAATTATTAAATATTTGGATTTTCATTGCTGTTGAATATCTACAATAATGTCTTGTGTAGAGGGGCAAATATGACTGGCAGGTTAGAAACCAAGTATAAATGTGAACTCATGCTGATTATAATTATTAAAAATTAAATTTTGCTCAGGAAGTGGAGGGAAGGTTTGAATTTTGTCAAAAGTTGTGAAGTGATAGCATCGAGACCTCACAAATCTAGGATGCGTGTGGGAAAAGGCATAAGTAAAAAAAATAATTTTTTGACTTACGCGCCTTTCCCCCCGAATCCGAGCATTCACCTCTATTAATCCACCTCATGGATAATACTCGGATTCGGGGGGAAAAGAGGTAAGTCAAAAAATTATTATTTTGACTTATGCTCTTTTTCCCACGCATCCGAGAAATGGCCTCTGACTGATGGGGAGTGTGGGCAGGCTCTATTTCTCCTACCTTTCCCTTAATAGAAATTTTAGTTTTCACTTGACGTCTTATTCGCAAATAAAATGGACACCGAACCCTGCTCTCTGCCAGTATGCTGGTTATCCACCAGATATGCAATTTTAAATATCTGATTGGCCCCATTTTTACATTTTCTCTTGGTTTAGTTGAGGAAATTTTTAATTCATTATTATCATACATCTATTCCCTGTATATTTGCAAAAGATTATTGAATGAGCTGATATCAAGGAGTGAACAAGATTTTTTCGTAAGATGTTACTAATGACAGACATGGAATTCTTCTGAATGATTCACCTCACCTTTCTGTGATTATGTTGGGATAGTGCAGAGGATGGATGATAAATATGTAGCGATCAATAGCAATTAGGCTGAGACTGCAAACAGAGACCGCGCATCCAAGGAGAAGAAGTACAAATTTCCCCAGACACCCGTAGCGCGTGTTTAAGAGCGCTTTACTGAGTGTAAGCGCTGACCTATATGGCAGTGTCACACCCACCAGCAAGTCAGCCAAAGCTAAGCATATCTAAAATGAAAACAAACTTGTTCGCATTAAAAAATGAGATCACATGCAATATACTTACAAGGAATCTGTTGGCTATGACATCCAACTTGCTGCATTTGTATATCACAATGATGCTGAAGATGTTGGTAGCTGTGATGAAGACACACAGACTAAGGTCCAAAATTACCCACAGGGTGGGATCTTTGTCCATAGGCAGAAAGTTGGATTCCATGAGAAACAACTCTGGCATCAAGATTGTGGTGTTTGATTCATTGAATATAGTAAATTCCATTTGGCATGTGTGTTCACTGGTTTTTTCTCAAAGGAAATACAACTTCTTTGAGGATCAATGAATGTTCACTTGCACAACCAGCTTCCTGATGTGAATTTGAAGAGACTGAGTGTCAAGGCCAATTTTTTGCATGTGTGGGAAGTCCCCACCCTTAGGACATGCGCTATAATGTTGAATTTTGCTACGCCTTGTTTGAAAAAAGAAACTTCGAAAGTGAGGATAGACACACACCCACAGCTCATGTATTGATTTACTTTACCAGTACATGAAGTGCAGGTGTGAGATAATTTCAGCTAATATTGTTTGCACAGCTTTGTTCTGCAGTGTTGATTCAAGGTTAAGTAGGTATAAAAAGTGGTAGGACATGATTAGATTTCCTCGTGCAGCTGGATTGATGGAGAGAAAGTTGGAGAAGGGTGCAAAAAACGAGTTCAAAATTCTAAGAAGGTGCAATAAAGTAGAGGGTAAATTGAACAAAAAAATTATATGATGAAGGAGCAGCTATCAAATAAGGTGATGATGATGTTTTTTTTGTTTTTTTTGCTGGATTGTCTATGTAATACTGTTTGTGAATAATAATATCACAATCCTTGTCCCTATTAGAGGGCGCATAGCACTTTTAGGAATAGTTTTTTAGACTCTTCTTTGCACTTATTTGTCTTCAGTTTTTTCTAAATTTGCAATATTGATATGGAAGGAAGAAGTGGGTTAAGCCTTTTCAAAAGGACAATATTTTGTGGTATGGAAAGACTAAGAAGAAACAGCAGATAACCCAGATTGGAATGGTGACTCCTGGGATTCAAACCTAGGAGCTCCTGAATGGCAGCCAGGATGCGTAACTATAAGAGTTCGTCTTTGAGTGCAGAGCTTTATTGTTTCCTGATGAGAATCTATGAGGGGCAATCTTAACTTGTATTGGACAGTGGCACTAATGCACCAAATACGTATGTTACTCTCTGATGCATCCTGATGGTGTCCGTTTGTCCTGAGTTTTTCTCCAACTTCTTGATGAGGTAGCCTGAAACTTGGTAGCCTACACTCAAAATTCTGAAAAGTCAAAAAAGTTGAAGAGAGGGATGGGGCGATCGGGGGAGGAACATATTCTCATGTCAGTGTAGCTGGGGATAGAGTCCTTGCCTTTGGCCTTTGCCAATTAGTGTTGCATAGTTTTTGTGGCTCTGCTTATGCCAACTACTATCTCCTTTAGCTTCCTGGATTGTACTGTGATTCTGAATACACCAACTGTGCCATGTAGACAGCTACTTTGCCAAGTTACTTTCTGGTCAAGGGTTACATTGGTGGGGGAATGCAAGAGGAAAGGGTTGGGGAGAGGGTGGTGGATGAGGGCTGTTAGCAAATGAAATTTGTTCCCTTTCATTTGTGTACATAAACTGGGTCTTAATCTCATTGACCAACGTTATACCTGTAATATTTCTTGCTCTTGTGATCACTGCATTCGGAGTATGACAACAGACTACACATGCTGTTTGGTGGTGCCGGTACCATAATTTGATAATGCACTTCCCCAACTTTTCAAAGTGAGTCTCGTGTGACTAAAACTAAGATTCTAATGAAATTTTGTAATAAGTATTGGCCATCAAGGCTTTTGGGAGGAGAAATTGTGCTTTATTTTGATATTTGCGTCATTCCATGTCATGGGTGCAGATGATAGTAGAAGAGCTCTCCCAAGACAGATTATTTGACAACATGCAATAGAGGATACGCCCTTAATTGAAGGTCATTATCTGCCTCAGACCAGAAGTGAAATGGAGCAGACTCTTAACTGTCTCCAGTTGTTTTAGTAATGCATTGCTGTCGCTGACAGAAAAATCGAAATAGCATATATAATTTTCATAGATGGAAAGGTATCATATACGATACATAGTGTCCCAACAACTATTTTCTAACCACAACCAGGAAAAAAATTGAGAACCTGTATACCACCAGTGATCCTGTGAGGTGTCACTGGTGATACCTAAGGTCAGAGGAGGTTGTGCAATAGTATTTGTACTGCCTTTTTTGTTATTTCTGTGGAAAAAGCTATCAGCATAATGGATAATCATGGTCTGATTATCAAGTATTCTGAAAATCAGGAAGGTAACAAGACAACTCACATCAAGGAGAAAGTACAGGGTGATCGAAAAAGAAAGTGGGGATTTAAAAACCCTACAACTCGAAAACTTGTAGACATAGGGGCCGTACACATATTACGTCATCACATCTTGGACATTTTAAAACTCCCTCCCTCTCTCTCTCTCTCTCTCTCTCTCTCTCTCT
>JYFJ02003567.1:4474-30259 GCA_000934665.2 Catajapyx aquilonaris | reverse complement strand
GGGGGGGGGGGGAATGTTAGCATCACACTTTTTCCTAAAATTCGGGCTTCGTGAACGGCAAAAATGTTATCCTGTTTCAGCTTTTCTTGTAAACCTTTTTTGTTAGTACCACACAATCTTCCGAGGAATTCGCTTGGATTGACTGACCAAAAGAAAATAATATGGTGATCCCGTTCTCCTGAGTACCCCCAGCAACAATATTTTTATTTATTTTATTTTATTTTTGCTACCCCGTGCTACAGCCATTGGCTCTTATATTTTCTGTATTATTTTCCATTTTTCTCTTCGAACACCGGTGCAGGGAATCAAGGACGTTGGGTAAGGATAGGGATTTTTGGGGAGGGGACCGGGTGCAAGTGCGTTGTCATTGTGGGTCTTGTGCAGTCCCCCAGTAGGTTAGGTTGCCAGATACTTCCAAGGTGCTGGTGAATGGGAACTCCCAGGCGGGAATCGAACCTGGGACCTTTCACTCAGCAAGCCGAGACGGTACCATATCGGCCACCACACCTCTAATGTCGCTCGATTAATGTCCAACATTGTACAATATGATAAATCCCACCCCTTATAAACAGTCTTTCCTCATAATAAGAGCAGGTGTGGATTTTATGCAGTATGTTATTGCCACCCATTCAAATATACAGGATGGTCACGAATTCGTCTTCCAAAATGATATGGGTGGTATGGGGGTGCGTATGGTAAAGGAATGGCATGGGCCCGAAAGGCCGTCGAGGCTACGTCTAAGAGATGCCGACCTTTGACATCGTCGATGTCCAGCCTGACAAGTATGGAAACCCCCGTACATGCCTGCATTGCTGGTTGCCGGTTCCAAGCGCTCGCACTTCTACCATTACATTGCCTGACCCCGGCAACCAGCGATGCAGGGAGCACGGGGGTATCCATATACTCTTGTCAGGATGGACATCGTCCACGTCAACGTCGTCGCCGGCCTTTACCATACCATGCCAGGCCATACCATGCTTCTTCCATGCTCACCCGCTACCACCCGTATAATTTGGCAGACGAATTCGTGACAACCCTGTATTTGAATTCAAGTGTAAAATGCGATAATCAAACTTAATGTATAGGCTATATACGTATCTACCCGTTGCTTATGTTTTTTTTCACAAGACACTTTTCTTTTTTGTAACCATGTGCATTGCAGTCTTAAATAATTTGTCACAGGCTGCACTACCCAGTATAAGAATTATCTCTGAATACAGGGTCATCTAAAAAGAATGTCCCCATTTTAAAACCCTATAACTCGAAAACTTTTAGACATATCTGAATTATTTAAGTTTTGAAATGCTAAGGAATGTCAAATGTTTTGTTCTCCCCTAAGTTTGTTTCGATGTGAACTCCATTTGTTGCTTGAAAAATGTAAATACGGTAATCGGTGTCGTGCCTAACTCGCCCAGACATGTGCCGGATCTTCTCACCATACACGTATCTCCACAAAAAAGTTCACCGAGGTAAAATCAGGGCTTCTGGAGGGGCTAGGCATTGGGAAGTTTCTCATTCAAGACTTCGCACACTGGGAGACTAAACAAATGAAACTTTTCTATGCCGTCAGGTTTGTTTCATTGATGAGGCGACATTTTATGTGTATCATCAAGAACAATGTGTGTGGTGTAAAGTAGTAAAGATCCGGGATATCCAGCGCCTGCGAGATAGGATCGCAATGGTAACTCCAGATATGATTGTGCAAGTTTGGCACAAGACGTCTTTTTTTATCTGCCGAGCGACAAATGGAGCTCATATCGAAACAAGCAAAGGTATATTAAAACTTCATACATTTCTTAGCATTTCAAACTTAAATAATTTAGATGTCTACAAGTATTCGAGTTTAAGGTTTTTAAATTTGGACATTCTTTTTAGGTGACCCTGTATTACAATAAAATTATCTTTATTTGTAATAGGTCGTACGAAAAGAAGTCATATAGACAGAGGACATAATAAATTATTGTACTGTACAGTACAAATTGTCCACAACACATGATAACAAGTACAGAAAGGTTACGCAAGCTACACAATAGGGCCTATAACTTACCGTACTCTTATAGAATATTTAATTTAATATACTAGCTAGAGATTATTTCGGACAGTTGAACTGTCATAGCTGTGAAGCTCATAAAAGCGAGAGAGAATGATAATTATTCTGAAGTGATTATCAGATGATTTAATTTAGGCCTAATATGGTTACCTACAAATGGCAAATTACCTCCATGTCTTTCGTCACTGAAAATACTCCTGTGTACTGGAGTGGTTATATTTGAATTGATTACATAGGCCTGTAACGGGGTAATGAATGAATGAATGAATGAATGAATGAATGAATGTGATTAGGTAATTGAATAGCTGAATTTACAACTATAATCAAACTCCTCAAGGTTAACTTTTAAGGCAATATAAATCGGAATGACCTTTTTTTCGAACCGTGGCAAACTGGTGAATTTTGGAATGAAATATTGAAAGTGTTGAAAGAGTATAGTTAGCAAGATCTTTCTATTTTAAAATGTTCTGGAAATACGTATCCTGGTATACTAGCTGTAACGTCCAGTACCTTTGCGTTTTATCCCCAAAGACTTTACCTTGTGCGAGTGCTGATGGTTCGGTCGCCCCAGTATAAGTCTGGCAGAAACTTTTTTGATGAAAATGAAGCAGACTCTGTCAAAGGAGATGCAAACCAGAATAAATCAGGATAAAATAATGTAAAATTTCAGAATATTTGAAATGGGTATTTTTTTTTCATTACCCCACGGGGGGAGTTATACTACTCCTTAGGGGGGGTGGGTTGCCACCTTTGGAATTTGTTTTGGAGCGTGTTTAAGAATAATCTTAATTAGTATGCTCCAAGGGTGGGTGGGAGGGGATGTGCAAAGTGCAAGTGCAATGTCTCTAATCGTCATTTTGTGAACTCCCCCGGGTGGCTTAGTCTGCCGGAAATTGCCACCCGAAACGAAGCCAAAGATGGCCCAACTCTGCACGAAAGAAAGTGGGAACCCCGGGTGGGGATTGAACCCGGGACCTTAACTTCGAAATGGGTAATATTTTGTGAATTAAAATGAAACTTGATTAAACAGATGTTCTGCACATTATCCTTTGCAGTTCGTACTGTTTGAAACTCCACGATGAGATATTTCCATCCCCCATAAATATGATTTTGAAAAGAACTGCTGTATGATTGGCCACTTATCCTAACTACAATTACTTTTACAGGACCCTGTACTATCGGGTTCAAATACTTTTGGCAACTTTATCCTGGTCTTGAAGCAACCCTTCACACACACACACATTCCTACGCCCCATAGGCTGTGGGGGCAAGAAAAACACACATTTTCGAAGCGAGTGTAAACTGATCTAACCTAACCTAACCTAACCTAACCTACCGTAACCTAACCCACCCTACCCTATACCTATCCTAGGCTGAGAAAAATGGACTTTTGCAAAACCCTACATAACGGAATTGTGGGGACATGTCCCCACTGAAGCAGTATCCCACCATGCGTTTTTGCTGTGGGGACGCGAAATGTCCCCACAATTTGGAGCATGTCCCCAGAGCTACAGTCAAAACACCAACCTTAGTCCCCAGACCCTATGCGAGACCTGAACACACCTCCTTAACGTGGGGTTTGTGCGAAGGGTTGCTTCAAGACCAGGATAAAGTGACCAAATGTATTTGAACCCGATAGTATACCCCCGCGAGCATAAAGATGGAGACGGCAGGCCCTTTTTTGACCTTTCTTTATCCGACTCAAATTAATGAACTCTTTTTGGACCGAGTTAGCTGCTTCATGCGTGTGTTCGGGTATTTATGTAACTATGTAAGTATATTTGATACCGTAATAGCTGAGATTGGCAGAGCAGCCTGCCGAAGGTGAGAGCTTTCCGTCTCTATCTTTATGCTCGCGGGTACATCTTCGTCACGATATTCACAAGGCAAATTGAATTGGGATATCAGGAAGTAATATATTTCATCCACATATATTCTTCATTTGAATGTTTTAATAAGAATTTATGCAGCTTTTTGCCTGTCTGGAAAAGTGATGAGTTGGGACGTGTCGCAATTCAGGTACAAAATGATTACCCATAAGTAGTACACATAAATATTTGAGAATTATCTTATGACGTATAGGTATACTGTCATCCCAAATCCACTGTAACTATAGCCTCCTCTGGCGGTTGCAGTTTAAATCTGCTCAAAATCAATGTGGAAGCCTGTGGAAGCTTCCAAACGCATTGGGCCAGAATTGCTGTAACACAAACGTGATGACAGCACTCTAGTTTCCTAGCTCGGCATCCAAAAAATGTCATTGGTGGACTACGCTTAGGAACCAGAATGAAAGATGTGCTGCAATTTTGGATAGCTCATATGATCTGAAACGACCAACATTCCGAACCAGAAATGTCAACCGCATGTTACACATAGTTTCCCACAGTTATGGAAAACGGACGCATTTGAATCGGCTTTGCAGCTGGCTTCTACAGCTTCATAACTCGCCCTTCTTCCAAGGATCATCATCCAGACCATAAAAATTTGAAAGAAAAAAAAAAACACTATATGGTGCGATACAGCTAAAGTTGTATGGGTGTGGGTGGTTAGACCAAGCCGAAAAGTCCCCAGGGGGTAAGGATGGGTGGGGTACATCAGAGGGTAGCGATACCCCCTCAACATGGACGCCTCCCGGACTATGGGATTGGCCCATGGTAGGTCACGTGTCACCGGGTCGATTCGGGTAGGGCCCGACCATGGTAGGGGTGAGCAGCCTTACCTATGCCTGACCCCATTACTGAGAGGGAACCCCCCTCGTTAAATTACACCGGCCTTTCAGATAGTGGGCGTAAGTTTTTAAAAGGCAACTACCAGATCAAAGTAGTTATCAACAACTACTGGAGAGCAAACTGGTGTTGGGAAGGGGGGTGCAAAAAACCGCCTACGCCTTGAAAGCACCAGATTCTAGGTTTGACGTCACACTCTCCCCTTTGACCTTTTCCGAAAGAGTAGGGGGTGGTAGTGGGTGTGGGTGTAGTGTGGAGGTGGTAGTGGTGGTGGGATGGGAAGATAGGGGTGGGGGTGGGAGATTGTGGGGGTGGTCTATCAGGTGGTAGCCCCGCCCAGGACGCCCCCTCGTCTTGCTAGACTTGGCTTGAAAGGCCGGCCACCAACATCACACATTCCGGATCTGCTCCTCAGCTACCAGAAGCTTGAAGCGTAGGCAACTCCGCAAAGCAGCGAAGGGGCGCGGGTATAGAAGAAGTCCAACCCAGACAACATGACATCAGTGGCAAAAGTGGAAAATGGGCCGGCGACGGCTTCGGCCAAGAAAGGAGACGATGCTATCAAGAAGGGTGCTAAGGACATCGGTACCATGCTGTATAGCGGTAAGTGTAAATTTCTTGTTCTACCCGTGCTTACAAGTCCCCGGACTTTTTTTTTTTACCATTTTGATTGACCATCCGGGATCCATTTTAATTGGGGGAGTAAATAGTAAAAAATTGAGATTATATTTCATCATAAAATTTTGTTGTCCTTCGTGTAAGATAATATGAGGAAAAGTGTGTGACTTCTAAATAAGTATGACTTTTACCGATAGGAGAGCCTTAAAATGCTGATAGCTAGGTGAAAAGGACATTAGAGTTGCTGTATAATTAGGAACAGCTAAATTATTGCATAAATTAGTTATGACGGTTGTACTGTAGCCTACATGTAGCAACTTAAATTAAGAAACATTTCTGATTATGTAGTGTTACCTATGCGAATTCGGAAGTCTTTTAACTTATTGCGCTTATACCGTACAACTGAGCATGAATCACATAAAATGTGATTTTATCAAACGCAAATATAACTTATACCAAATTAAACACTATCCACGTTTGGCATAGCTGTACTAAAAAGCGAATGTATTTGTAATGTTCGTTGTTTGACTTTGGAATTTGACTAAATAAAATCCAAAATTAAACGTGCACTTGGTAATAATTATTTTCAATACAATAATTTCTAGTCATTTTCTAGTTGTATGTGCCTACGTTTCTTGATATTGCGCATTAACCTGTACAACGTCAAAACTGCAACACCGAGCGATAAAGGTACTAAGCGGTCCATTCATCCGTGGAAATACTACTTGTAGCCTAGACTCGGTACATATAACTTCCGCAATATCAGCAGCACTATTGTATTATGGCATCCGAAAGTCACTTAAACATGAAAATTACCTTGACCGTCCTGAAAGAAACTTCTACGAAATTATTAATACGTTCGTGCCTCTTACAGGCACTGTTTCCAGGCAAGGCAAATTATATACTACACAATCCACATCATAGAGCACAAACACGCACACTTGAACCCATGAACAATGGTGTAATAAGGGTGCATTCGAATTTACAATATCAGGAAGTGACAAGCTGGTTTAGTCGCCTGAGAACAATATTACACTTTAAACATATTGTCCACAAATGTGATTTAGCTTCAAAGCTATCTACCATATATAAGGACAGTAAGCACATAACCATTTCAAAGCACGTAATTTGTTGGAAAAACATTTTTGTGAATAACACAAACCGCCGCTTCCGACTGCACCCCCCTCGACCAGGACGCCTCTGACTCAGAAGGCGGGATGCGGCGGGTAGGAAGAAGGAATGTTGCTTATTGCATTCCAGAAGGGCTTTAATTAAACGAGGGAGGGGGTTATATATATATAAAGGAAGGCACAGATGTGTCGAGCCAGTCGCAATCAAAAGCTGTGGCGGATCGAATCGATGAAATTGTTTCAAGTCGATATCGACGCTTTCAAGGCGTGAGTCAAGAGATGGGGTGGGGGGGAAAAGACTGCATGCCATTTGCGTGGATGGTCCACTCTTTTTATTATTATTTGAAAAGAGGAGAGGGGATTTTCCATTCCCAAACACTCAGCCATCGGCCACTAATCTGCGGACCACAGTGTTTTGTTTGCAGATTATTTCGAGCTCTTTCGTAAACACGTTAGGGTGTTGCAAATCATCTGCTTTGTTGCCTCTGCTGTCCATCTCTCTCTTGCGCCTTTTTTTTGCGAATTATAATTGTGCACTCGTATGCATGTGATGATTTGGGTAATTGCGGAGGTTTTTTAGGCTCTTGAGGGTCAGTGGTGGTAGGAAAATAATTGTAATTCGCAAAATTCAAGGGGTAGCAGGAAAACTAGCTACATGAACATTAAGTGTTGTAAAATGGTATAGTGTATTCAGTTCTTGAAACAATCAATTATTGGAACAGTAAAAAAAATCCCTTTGTTTGCCTAACTTATGTGCATTGCGCGAATGTGCTAGGTGAAGAAATTCTTTTACAGAGGTTTTTGTCTCGCTCTAGCATTTTACTCTTCAATGTTTTCACACTTGATTATTGTTTAATCGAAAATAATCACAAAATCATTGCAAAATCATACAGTTATAACCACATCATAAGCAAACCACTTGCAATATTGCTTACAGTATATTCAAATCTCTCTTTTTCTCCTTTCCTTATCCTATTACTTTTCTTCTCTATCGCTACCACCTGCCACAAGAATTTACTGATCCCTCCTCTTTTATTCTTGTTTTGTACTATCGGGTTCAAATACTTTTGGCCACTTTATCCTGGTCTTGAAGCAACCCTTCGCACAGACCCCACGTTAAGGAGGTGTGTGTGTATAGTGTGTGTAAAGTCAAGACCAGGATAAAGTGGCCAAAAGTATTGAACCCGATAGTACTGTACAAACCTATATATTTTCCTCCATTTCCTGCATTACCTTTATCCCTACTAGGGAGTGTGTAGAATGCAATGTTGTCAACCGTGTATGCAAGTTTTAACTAATTGAATTTCCGACTCTGACACCGTTAACATTGTATTGTTATGCATATTATAGTTCATTCATTCCATTTAAATCCTGCTAATATTTTTATACAAATATAAGCTACAGTTGCAGAACAAGATGGAGCCTCTCATAATAACTGATGCATAATAAATAACTTCCATCAGTAAGCAGCAATTCAAAGTCTCATCACATCCCCAGAGACATCGGCTGTTCAAGTATTTCCCCAACAATTCCCCGCTCCACTGCTTCCAAAGCACTGATTTGCTTGAAAGGACCCGAGAAAGAAGGTTTCATTTCCGCTGTCCATCCTCCACATTTTCCTCTCTTTTTAAGCCCAATTAATTCCAGCATTGAAGAAAATAACCCGATTTTGCAAGCCGAGCTAGGGGGGCCTGGGGAGAGATACATGGCAGACAAAGGAGCCGATTGCGGCGGAAGGGTCCCGGCCGCAAATTGGATTTGCGGGAGACGCTCAGGGAGGTGACCCAAGCTATTTGCGACACATTTGGCTCCGCTATTGGCATTCAATGGAGCGTGACGAGGGAGGGTCGCGTGACTTGAATTACTGTACGCCTCCTGATTTTTCCATGCCTCCTTCCTTTTGCCGCCCTGCCAGACATCCTTCCGGTGTCCAAGGGTGCGTACCCACCAACCAGGGAGTTCCTTCTGAGGGTAGTGGACATCTGCCTCGACTTTATCCAGAAGAGTAATGACCGCTCCTGCAAAATCCTGGATTTCCACCATCCGGACCAGCTCAAGGAGGTGATGGACCTCAGCATCACGGAAAAGCCACAGAATTTGGACCAGCTTCTGTGCGACTGCAAGGATGCCTTGAAGTACCAGGTCAAAACAGGTACGTACACATTTTACCAACAGAAACTGTTTCGGCTTATCCGCAAGACTGGGAGACTTGAACGCTCGAGTAAACAGAGAACTTCTATTACGTCCAGCTCCCGGACACTTCCCCTACAATCTTATCTTATCGCCTGCCGCCTGCCGCATGAGGTGCTCACCTGAGAGCGCCATGGGACCTTTCACTGCGCTATTATGTGGCGACCCTACCGTACTACGCTGAACTTTATAGGTACAAAAGGGAAGAACTACATTGGGGGACCCAACATGGTCGCCGGTGGCCATGTTGGGCCCGCATGTAGCGGCTTCTCTTCTACCTAAGTTCAGCGTAGTCCGATAGGGTCTCCACATAATAGCGCAATGAAAAGCTGTGTCATAGCGCTCTCAAGTGAGCACCTCATGCAAAACGCCCCGGCAGGCGCTAAGAGGGAGTGTCCCGATCTTAGTATTTTAAGACCATGATTACGTCCCGCGTCCCCGTAAAATATTGTGCTCTGAGGCCCAAATTGTTTTGGCCACTTTATCCTGGTCTTGAAGTAACCCTTCGTACATGCCCAACGGTGAGCAGGTGTGTGTGTGTGAAGGGTTGCTTCAAGACCAGGATAAAGTGGCCAAAACAATTTGAGCCCCATACATCAAGCAGGCCTATGCATCATCCTAAAATTGCCCACCTGAAAAGAATAGACAAAGCCTAGAGGAGGGTGGGGTATATTTGCGTAGGCATATTTGTTGATAAAGGGCTAGCTGATGCAGGCTCTGCAGCACATTTCGCGGATGGAAATCCTTTTATCACATAGTGGCAGCAAGTTCTCCAGAGAGTTGAGGGGCTCAACACAAAACTTGAACATAGCAGAAGTGCGCAGTGAGGCGACCCAGCTGACGCCAGGATCTAATGTGGCTGTCAGGCACAGCTGGTGTGGGCCCTACTAAATCCATCCCTCCCTCACTCACTCTCTCCACGCTCGATATACAGACTCTCTCTCTTTTCTCTCTCTCTCTCTCTCTCTCTCTCTCTCTCTCTCTCTCTCTCTCTTTCTCTCTACTTCTCTTGAAATAACAGGATTTGGTACTTGTAAGTTCTCTTAACACTGAGGCAAAGTCCACTGTTGAATAGGAATTATTGGTGGGCAGATTCAAGGAGTTACTTGTGTCATGCCAAATTCAGGCTCGGTTCCTGCATGGGACATGAATGGCCCCATTAAACAGTGTTTATGCAATTTCAAGTTTATCACCGAATGTGTTGCGCTACTTGGGTAGGACTACTAGGCATATTGCTACTAGGCCTACTAGGCTACTAGGGTAGGCCTACTAGTTTTTAAATTCGGCCTATTGTTGAGCTGTCGTGTAGTGACTACAATCCTGCGTCATCCTGCTTCAGATCCCACCGAGGAAAAAAAAAACTCCCCCTACCATAGAATCAATTAATTCCTTAGGAATCTTTCGGAAGTAAAACCCTCTCAGATCTGCAGTCCTAATGACGATAGCAAAGCAGGTGTCGGTGAGCAGGCGCCGTTGTGATGGCCGTCGATGAGTAAGTCGTTACTAATACCCGCTCCCGTTCCTTGGGGGGAGAAAAATCCGGGCCTAATCCCGCTTCTTGACGGGGCCATTTGTTAAGCTGACAAGGGCAGGATAGTACTGGATGGGAGGGGGAGGGGGGGGGGGGAATAAACGGGCAATGGATTACAAGAGGCGGAAGTAACCCGAGTGGGTAGTTGCTCCAGAGGGATTTAGAAGGACTTCTTTTTTTTCCCTATAGTCACAGTTCAGCCATCCGGTTTCCAAATTGGCTATAACTGCCTCCCGACTTCATTCCCCTCCTCCGTCATTCTTTCCTTGCTTTGGGCCAGAGTAAGGAAAATGGGGGGAAGAGAGGGAAATCATCAACAACGGGTCTCTCCATTCAATAAGGCACGGCTCAAAAGGATCAAGGTCTGGGCCTGAGTCCAAATCCGGGCCATTTGTCTCCCCGAGATGAGAACAGATATGAAATGCAAACGTCACTTCCAGCGACTGAAACAATGAAGATATACTGTACCAAAAGTGCCTCTTAGCCCACATTTCGTTTTGTTTAATAGAGCTATTGATAGTATATTCATGGGGCTGACTCACATTTTTACGCTGATATCCTGACCTATCCGCAACCTATACACCTCTCTTGTCCAACTTAAAATCAGCCATCAGGCGCAAAGGATCAATCCAAACTAATATCGAGCCAATAAGTCTCCAGAATAGCGGTGATTACCCCTCCTTGACAATGCCAATTCCGAAGACCCTAATTCCGCATTTCCTTTTTTGATGTTGAGAATAGGAAAGGGGATGGCTTCTGATGAATGTGCGTTTGGGTGGTTTGTTATTGCAACCCATTCAACTACCGAGCAAATTCCTTATCCCCCAGACAGAGCAGAATCTGAATTCGAACAAAGAGATGAGGCTGTTTGGAGGGAGGACCAATTTCGAAGGGGTCTGTCCTGCATTGTTTCCCACGTGCGAAAAGCAGTGCAATCAAGACCCGGAGCCCCCGTACTTGTTTTCCCCCTATTGAAATCCGGGGTGGGGGATGCTGAAGAGATGAGGGTCTCTCTACCACCACCTCTTCCCTAGTCCACATCCACCCTGTGCTTTCGGATCAGCAAACTTGCACTCATGGTTCACTTCCCCTTTTGGCTGCTGGTCAGTCAAGCATGGCAGCCCGCAGCCTGTAGCTTAAGTAATCGGGGATTGCGAGCTGACAGCCGCCTCTTTGGAAATCGATGTTTGGATTCCAGTCTGCCATGTGTAATTTGAAGGATGGAGGGGTAAATTGGGAGATGGAGGGGGGGGGGGCTATGAATGAATGTATGCACCTGTGAATGGATATGATCGAGAATACTTTACAAGTGGGGAACTAATGTTGTCTGCATCCTGTAGCTCAGGGGTTAGAGCGCATGCCTCCATGGTCGGGGTACTGAGGTCCTGGGTTCGAATCCCAGCGGGGTGCAACATTTTCTGCCACTTTCAGTATTCTCGTGGTCAGACCAGGTGCAACAATGTTGGATTTTACGTCAGCCTTCCAAATATGTTGACATTGGTCTCCCTCGATTGTAGCTGAGCTGTAATTGAGTATTGGGTCGAGGGAGGGAAGTAGGGGGATAAGTGTGAATCGGTTGTCACCCAGGGGGTATATTTTGAGTGGGGGAGAATCAGTGTAGATTGAGGGACTCCCTTCCGGCCTCCTGTCGCCCGATAACTTTAGCATATTGCGGCCAAGCTAATCACTGGCAGCCGAGATATCAGGGTTTGCGGGACCCTCCTTTTTTGCATAGCAATGGACATAAGAGTTGTGTGTGTGAGGGGCATAGATGGGGGGGAGAAGGGAGAATGAGGGGGATGAATAGCTCCCCCTGGCCTGCTGCAAAGGATTCCCCGGAGAGAGAGTCCCCCTGCGATAAGGGCTGGAGGTAATTGATTGCTCTTTCGCCACTCAAACTGAGCCCCTCCCCAAGCTTATTCAAATCCGTGCCATGTAGCTTATACAGACAAAAAATGTGAGGAAAAAAAAGAGAAACCAACATAGTTGTCTCCCGGTTTCCTTTTTGACTTCCTTGCCACTGGGCGAGCCTTGGATTCGTCTCCTCAGGACACCCCCGATTCTTCAATCAGCTGTCATGCGGTTTGGACATTGTGTCTATGGCTGGTGAATGGTTAACTGCTGCGGCCAACACTAACATGTTCACCTATGAGATCGCCCCGGTCTTCATCCTCATGGAATCTGTGGTCCTGCAGAAAATGCGCCAGATCATAGGTTTCACCAAGGGCGACAGCATTTTGGCTCCAGGTAGGACCGATTTTTATGAGAGCTCTGTGTATGTTGGTTACAGCAAAATGTGTGCGCTTCCGTGAATATTTAGGAAAAAAGTGGAGTAATATTCATTTTTGATAAATAATTGGGTCAATTATTACATTGCTATTGACATTGAAATAGAATTATTGCTGCTTTATTGAAAGTTGCTTTTGTGCGCAAGCTACTGTACATTTGATTCAGTGTTGGTTTGGCCTATCTTCTAGGCGGTTCCATTTCCAATCTGTACGCCGTGATTGTGGCCCGCCACAAGATGTTCCCTGCCTGTAAACAGGGTGGGGTCAAGGTCCTTCAAGGGCAACTGGTCATGTATACGTCTGAACACGTAAGTTTGCAACATACCTTTGAAAAATGAACAAGTCATATGTAACAAAAAAAAAACTTTTTTTGCAGAGCCATTATTCCATCAAGAGCTCAGCTGCTGTGACTGGTCTTGGAACCGAGCATTGCGTCGAAGTGCCCTGCGACGAGAGGTACGCCTACGAATCATTTGTGCTTGCTATTGCTTTCCAAGTCCACATTTCTTCACATTTTGTTTGTTTTTTGCATGTAGAGGGAAGATGATCCCCGAGGAGCTGGAACGACTGGTGCGTGAGGCCAAGGCCAAAGGTCAGGTGCCCTTTTTCGTCAACTGCACGGCCGGAACGACTGTCTATGGCGCTTTTGATCCTATTGAAAAGGTGGCTGATATCTGCGACAAGTATGGCATGTGGATGCACGTCGACGTGAGTGTTTCTGTTTCCTTTCTCTCATTGGTCCAGCGATTCAAGTACTGTACAATGGCCCAAACAAGGATTGTCGTGGGTTATCCTCGCTTGGATGCAACCCATTGCACAGGTGTGCATTGTGTGTGTCCACAAAGACAGCTAAAGAGGCGGAAAGAGGGCCTTATTACTGGCGTGCGTGAGGCGACAGGGTGAGTGGTGGCTGGGGGCAGCTTGGCTGTGTCGCAAAGGCAAGGATTCAAGGATGGATTTTTTTGGATTTTGGAATGGGTATGCTGTACCAACCTAACCTAACCAAGCCTAACCTTACTTCCTTGCGGATACAGACCCTTCAGCCATACAGACCTATCTTCAGCGGATACACGCCTATCCTTTATCCTTGCCTTTGCGACACAGCCCGCTGCCCCCACCGACTACTATCCGCCTGCCTCCAGCACGCCAGTAAGGCCAACTATATCCAAAGAGGCTCCGATGCCGAGCAAAGCAGATAAGGGACGGGGTCAGATAAGCAACACACATCTCTGCAATAGGTTGTATCCAAGCCAGGAGGTTAACAATCCTTGTTTGGGTGATAGTACCGTTCTCAAAGTATACATATGCTGTCATTCCAGGCTGCATGGGGAGGTGGCCTTCTGCTGTCCAAAAAGTACCGTCATCCTCGTCTGACCGGAATCGAGCGGTGAGTAGTCGCTTATCCTCATCATCCCATAAATCCAAGCAAAAAAAGTGTATCATGCCCATCGAAATATGAAATAGACAGAAATCGACAATTCCCTTCCCCTTCCCCCCTTCTAATCCCCTTCCCAACTTTGGCCCATCTATCTACTCCATTCTGGAGCGAGTCCCAAACTGAAAGAGGCAGGCGGGCTGCTGGCGTCATCTGCTCCAGACGGGGCCCAGCACTGGAAAGAGTGGTAATTGAATTTTAATGTCCCTCTTTCATCACTCCCCAAGGCCTGCTCTGCATAGTTAAGCCTTCCTTATTGGTGCTGGGCTGGCTTATCTGCGGCCATGGTGAGATGGACTTAAAACTAGCCTATTCTCCAATTGGAAAAGTAAGGCCACGAGAGGCGCGCAATGTAGGCGTTGAAATTTGAAAACGCCGTCTTTCGGCCAAACTTGGCAGCTTTCAAGTGTTCTCTGCAGGCGCGCACTTAGGGCAATTGAGGGGCGATTCGGGGGCGAAAAGCCTATTGTGATGGGTGCGGGNTGGGGGGGGGGGGGGGGGGGGGAGCACAGGATTCATGAGCCGCAACCAATGGCTTTTCATTCGGAACGGCATTAGCGCGGGTAATTAGTGGGCTTGGGCGCCTAATGAGTGCGGCTCGTTTATCATTGCAGGGCCAAGTCTGTGACATGGAACCCGCACAAGCTGATGGGCTCGTTGTTGCAGTGCTCTACCGTGCATTTCCAGGAGGATGTGAGTATGATCCCACGCATGTGCATTGTCGATTGTTAAGCGTGACTTTTCCAGGGTTTGCTGATCAGCTGCAACCAGATGTGCGCAGACTACCTGTTCCAGCAGGACAAGCACTATGATGTGCAGTATGACACTGGCGATAAGGTGATCCAATGTGGCCGCCACAACGATATTTTCAAGCTGTGGCTTATGTGGCGTTCTAAGGTACGTTCGTCCAACATGGTCGCGTTCGAGAGAAATATGGGTTTCTTCCTTATCGCAGGGGACTGAGGGATACGAGAAGCACATGAACCACCTAATGGAAATGAGCGAGTACCTGACCCAAAAACTGAAGGAACAGCCGGACAAATTCCACATGCTCGTCCCAGAGCCAGAACTGGTCAACGTAAGTTTCTGGTACATCCCGAAACGCCTGCGCTCCATGCCTCATGGTCCCGAGCGAGAGCGCATCTTGGGAGAGGTCAGTAAGATTTTGTTTACTGTAGTTGGACTGTCACAATGATTGTGTAGTTCTACATACTCATGCCTTGGGATGGGGGCCAATCATAGATCACGCCTGTGCTGAAAGGGCGCATGATGAACGCGGGAACCTTGATGATCGGGTACCAACCAGAAGTGGGGAAGCCAAACTTCTTCCGAAACATCACCTCCAATCCCGCCGTGTTGAAGGAGGACATAGACTTCCTCATAGAAGAGCTAGAGCGGTTGGGTCATGACCTGTAGAGGACCCCTTTCCCCGTCCTATAAAATATCAAGTCACCTGCTGCATCACATCGCAGAATGGCGCTCCGGGACCCTTCCCATACACCTTTCCTACCACCACCACCTTCTTGATGTCTTCTTTCAGACCCCCAAAAACCACTTCAATTAGTTCTTATAAAAACGACCATTCCCCATTTCCCCGTCTCTCAGTACTGCCATTCACACACAGTGTGACTTTTGACATAGTCCTGTATAGTATGTTTTGTTGTGTACAGTCTGGAGGAGATAACTATATATTAGTCTTGAAACTGACGAGAAGAGCATAATATTTATAGACGTTGTTCATTGAAAAACGTATTTGTTGATTATCATGCGAAATATTAATGGACATTGTACACTGTTTTATGTGTATGATGGGTTGTATCATATATCGCCATGTTAGGATTAGAAGCGTGTTAAACTATGTATAGTAGTCTAAAAACGAAGAACACCAAACAACATGTGTCAGGGCAATAATGGGAAGGATGAGCACCGAACCTGAGGACTTTTAAAAGTGTGTTCTTAGGGCTGCTTCGTTCCAGTGTCGTTCTTTGTCTTTTCGCTTCCGTTGACGAGACGCCGTAGTCCCACCGTCGGGAACCAAAGGGATGTTGTGACGCGACAATAAAGACGTAGATTCGCAACGGTGTTCCTTCGCCTTTGTACGGAGGCGAAGTAGGAGACGGGCTCGGACAGGAAGGACCCAATGAAACAAAAAATATATATAATTATGTATAACTTCCTACGTCGGAGTCCTTCTCCATCTTCTCCACCCGAGGAAGGAACGTCAACCGTTGTGTTAGAAGCTTGCAGACGGTCACCCCGTGACCATCTCGATGCTCGCATTGTTTGCTTTTAAAGAAAAATTTTGCTGCTCCACAGATGAAGCTGATTGTTGTGTTGCAGTGGCGCCCACCGCAACAATGATCCGATTCAGTTCATGATTCATACCGATTTCACAAACACAACGAAAATGCCGTTGTCCTCGAGATTGTCCATGTGTCACCTCAGACTTTCGTTGTCTCCGAATCAGTTGCACGATCCTTCTTGCGTGAGTGTGGGATTTCTCGTCATCCATGCACACATGACGATACCCGTGTGTGCACGAATGACTGACTGATCTCGATCCACCACAACAAAGCAATGCTGACGCCTCACTGTAACTGTGATAATTCGAGACTGTTGATTTCTATTTATTTGTTGAAGCTCATAATTATTATATAGAAATGTATTTTATGTAGAACCAACGTTCCTGGCATGTTCCTTATCGCCGCATATGTTGATCCTCGGTAAATCAATCGGTCGATGAATTAATCGATCTTCGTGTTGGATGGGCCCCACATTGCATCTAAAAGAAGAGATTTGGGGAGGAGTCGAAGTTTTTTGGGTTTTTTGGGGGGAAAGGGGGAAAGGGAGGGGGAGGGAGGGTATGGGGCTTATGTCCCGGCCATGTTACAGTACCTGAAGGTAAATTGTTGTGCACGATGGAGCTAGTTTGGTTGTTCTGTTTATTTTGCATTTATGCCTGTCTTTTTCTGCAACTGTCGCGACTATAGAGTTGTCAGGGGAGGTCCATCAAAGTTCACCCACCACCTTCTTCACACATTCATGCATCACTTTCATACACAACAATGAATGGACCCGACCCAACCAGTAGAAACCTGCGTCGAGACTCGTCACGGCAGTTGTGCACGTTGATTATTCCCCTGGCGGGGTGTCTTCAGCGACCCACGTGCTTCCCATAATAAAGTTAGCTTGTATATAGTGTCCTTAAAAGCTACAAACAGAAAGTCAGCCACCCCATTTCCCCAGAACGTTCTGTATTGAGCTTTTAAGACCACTATAACAAAGATAAGTAATGAGACAAGTTAATCCACCAAGAAAAAAAAAACTGTTAATGATTTTACCAAAGTTTACGATTGCCAGAGGAGGCAAAAGCACTCCTCAAAGCACAAAATCCCAAGTCTTCCATGAATAGTTGGCACGTGGGGGGTACCGTGAGGGTAGGCCTACAATGGCCCGTCGACGTCCCCCCACCAACATTGTATTAGGTCCATGTCTTCGTCGTCCTGCAACCTTCCAAAACTCCGTGTTCTGTGGTGACTGTTTCGTGTTGTCCTTCGACCCAGCTCTACCAATGTCCCACGTTGTAGCTTGCTCCGATAGTCCTAAATAGTGAAGAAGAATATTATTATGTAACGGTGCAATGTATCATACATATCGTAACACATGTGGAGATGTTGTAAATAAAGTAAAATCCAGGAGAAAGGGGGGAGTATTATTTACATGATTCACACACACACAAAATGCCTCTTCGAATCACTTAATACTATTATGTTATTGCTATTGCATTCAAAGGTCTTCTCACTGCGTAAGTACGAATAACTCTGGTCTACAGTCTATTTCAATTGCAGGATATATATTTTATTACATTTGCTTATCTCCCATCTGGAGATCAGGCTACTACTGTACGCTATACATCAGACAATGTTTGCGGCTTCATGTATATGTAGGGTATATTCAACAACAGTATAAAGTGGTGGCGCAACACTACAATAGAATCAGAAATAGGAAAGTACACGAATAAATTGCTGATAAGAGTGATAACATTCTGTGACCGACCTTCTAAACTTAACAATAAAGGTATCAGGAAACTGATTTCATGCCACATATTCAGCCACTTGATGCTATCCTTTGCGTATTTTGCTGTCCTGTGTTTTAAATGAAACATTTTTTTTTTGTATTGGGCCCTTTTCTATGCCTATGGTATCCAGAGGAAATTAGAATCAGTGTCATATTATTAGCTTATGCCCCTTCATGAGCAGATTATTGCTCAATATCTCTTTGGAAAGGTTGTACGTACTGTACGTGGAACCCATTGTCATTGTCATTTCCGCTTGCTGCCTGTAATTAAACAAACAGTAATTTGAATATTTTCTAGTATACATATCAACTTTAATTTGGCCAATGGGCGGACTAGTTGCATCTTAATATTATTTCCAACATCACAGTATTAGTTTCTGCAACGTATGGCAAATCATTTGCCTGCTTTTAGAAAATTATAACACTGAATTTCATACTGATATGCGAATAATAAGTTATTCTATGCAATGCCTGGATGTCGTTGTGTCTTTATCATTCATACAATTCATACTGTACAACTTTGCACATATACCGTACGGTAATTTGGAATCTGGTTTCAGATATTCCACTTTGTAATGCTGCAGTCCATTTGATTTGCCTATAGCAGAATATATGCGTAACCTTCTGCAGTTTATCGACGATGCCCTTCCCAATGTTGTGACCTTGCATGCTGATGACCTTGAACTGCCCTGGTAATTACCCGTCATTTAACATGTTTGTGGCAGATTTCGCCGCTCTGTGGGAGCACCGCTTCCACTTGGATTCATATTGGTGGTATGTATAGCACACAGTAAATATGCAGGCTGTACAGTATTTTCGTTCATGTCTGGCGATATATTGTGGCACTATGGGCTTTTCCTTCGACATCTGGTCCAGAACAATAGGGGGTCGGAGAAAAAAGGCTGCGGAAATTGGATGGCAATCGATATGGCTTTCAAGGACTCCTCTCATACACCTAATCCTCGAATCCAAAATAATCTATACCACTGATGGTCCAACTGTTTTTTTTTTCCTTTCCTGCTTCCTCTCCCCTTTTATTTTTATTGAACTTTCCCTCCGATTACCATTCATGAAAATCTGCTCTTCTAATCATATTATGGACCAGGTAACAAGTTTATTGTAAAACCCCAGTTCAGCCTACCTGCATTATGCGAAATATTTTAATATTAAACAAGTTATCTCTTATGTAATAGAATGTTCATAATGGAACATAAAACATTTTAAAAGGCCGAATAATTTCCTGCATTTTCATGATGCGTACAATACACCTCACAAAGGTTTATTAAGAGAAAGGATGAATACAATGATGAAATATTAATTATTTGGTACCTAGTAAGTTAAAGGACGATAGCATCTGTTATGGAAAGAAAATGAGGTGATTGCGAGATGAGAGACGGTTTTTTTTCGATCAAGTTTTTTGCTGCCCAAACCGGTCTTTTTCTCTTATATGCGATTTCATTGGCCCTCACAAAAATTACATAATCTTGGAGTAGTGAAAGGGAAATAGTATAATACAGCAGCTGTGTGGAAAGCCGATGACATTGTGGAAATTGGGCGACAGAGCAGGAGTTCTGCCTCCAGTAGCAGGTAGGTATACTGCAGGTAGGCTACTGTCCTGTTTCAGTATTTTCATTTAAGTCCAGTTGTCGCTAAAAGTAGAAAGACTGCAGGTACTGCATAAACTATTTTTTAAACATCATATTATGACTGAAAATTATAAACTATTGTAGAGCATGTTACAGAATATGTCACAATTGCATTAAATATTAGAATAATTTTTTTACAAACATATCGTGCATTACAGTTAACTGAACTGTATTTTGTCGCATTCTCTCTTACTGTTCATTCTAAATGAACAATTATGTCACTGTAGGTGTAGGGCGAAACCTTAACCCAGGAAAGTACTGGTATGTCTGTTTTTCCAATTTAGCACAGTGCACTGTAGTTTCACTGTGACGTCAGAACTCAACGGGATGGGGGAGAGGGGAGGTTAATTTTGCGCTGTGTCATCTGGTCAAATTCCTCCCAAATTGTTCATCACAGTTCAGCAAAGATGGCAACCAGCAGTTGCGTTTAATTATGCTCATGTCCACTATACCCAAATAAACCGCACAGCTTCGCTGCAGTAACAAAAGTGGGTGGAAAGAGGTGGCCTATTTTGAAGCAGTGTACTAAAAAATAATAGAGCTAGGGAAGAAGACGCAACTTTTTGGCATTAAGATTACCGCTTCCATTTTGTAACTTTTACCGTATGGTAATGACGTAGTTTTTCTCGTATTTTTCTCTCGTTGTCTATCTAAAAACCTGTCAGGTGTGCTCAATTATGACAATTAACAACAGCCAATTGTCACCTGAGCAACTATTACTTCCAGTGAAATCCTCACTACAAGGACGCGTAACGACAAGGATTTATGAAAAGAGTAGAGGGTGAATGAACGCAAGACAATAACGACATTGAATGAAAGGTCAGGCAATAGGAAGGGTGTTTCAATGTCCTTAGATACCGGTAGTGAACTTGATATCTCGCACACAATGTCAGTGACTTAGGCCTACGTACGGAAGTAGAAGCATTGTTCCTGGACTTATTCGAAACCATGTCCTTGAATCGGTTATTGGCTTATTTTCATTTTATTGACCTATTTCAAGTCCTTGTACATTCTGTCACTCAGTCTTACTTAACGTACCGTAGGATATATAATAGAAATTTTTGGAAATATATCCACCGATTTAAGTTTTAAGGTTGCATTCTAGGCTACCTCATGACACCCATTTTTTCGAACATATTTTTAGGAAATTGTACTATATTTTATACCAGAAACTGACTTGATCATTACTTGACTCGTCAAGGACTTGGGCCAAAATCCGGTTCTTCCCATTTGGCATATGCATACAATGAGTCAATGCATTTTAAAATCGACCTCCCGTGACTCCTACATTGTCACGAGTGTCACTACGGTGTGTATCATACGAGAACGATTAAATAGCATCCTGAATAGATGTTGGACTGCACAAGGCCCCAGTAGAAGAGAAAGATTACCGTAGGAATTGCTTACCCCAGTAACCAGTTAAAAGATAAGCAACCCGTTGGAAGCAATAAATAATGCCACATTCACTTTTTAGGATTGTTTTTTAAAGCTTTAAAGTGGGGTAAACAATTACAACTTATTCCGGACCTTGAACTAAGAAACCTGGAGAGTAAACCGGTTGTATACATGTATAAGTAGACTATACGTCATGCCAATGACCAGTAAATAGTGTTGAAAAGTTATTATACTCTGAGTGAGTTATTTAATAATGTCCTACATTATTAGTGCAGTACGTACAGTGTATTTCTTAATGCTATGAATAATGTAGGTGAGACGTTGTTACGTAACTTGTGCTGCGCATTATATCCGGCCTTTGTAAAGTTTGTGGGGCAGTCACGCAAGGCGAGGATAAGATTCTTCCCATTACGCGAAGGAATAGTATTACCGGTATATTGTATTGTAATGTATATTGTAGACATTTACTAGACATCCTTTTTGTGAAAGAGAAATCTCATTGTAGATCAGTTTTTGTTTTGCATTAATATCTCGGTGAAGACTTGCAGCTTGATATTGTTCAACATGACCTACATCTAGCTTAATTCTCTTTCAGGATTGTAGTGAACATTAAGTTGACATGGCCAGTGCGACTTTTCAGTTTGAGTACCCTACTGGCCAGTTCGTAAATCTAGGGCGACACGATCTCTCTTATGTGCTACACGACGGACCACCCATTATTGACCCTTTCCCAAACAAAATAGTTCTTCTGAAAACATGTTCTAGCCATTTTTATTATGGTAGATATTGGGATCATTGATCGAAATACACCATAAATCTAGCCACAATTTAACGATTATATTTTATTATTTTCAACCTTTCAGCTTGCAAAGCGAGCTACTTTTATGAAACACGCATTTAATGTTGCTTAACCGTCGGCCTACATTATTCCAATCAGAAAAACAATCGGCGTAATATAACAGCTATAGTTATTAGCCTACTATGAACGATTTAGTTTATTGCAGAGCAGAGGTAATTAAAGCCACAGTATTATATTATAAACAGCCTTGTTTTTCAGATTTAGTTCAATCCATCACTGTTCATCACAAAAAAGGAAGCATAAAGGCCTGTTTCCACCGGCATAATTTTTGTTCTGGACAAAATTTATGCCAGAATAGTTTTGTTTCCCAGGCAATTTTTGTGCAGCACAACTTGTTCCAACCAGGACAATTTTTGTTCTTTTCACAAAAAGAAACAAAAATGAGCGCTCAGAAGGGAGCACCCAAAGTTCCGAATATATTTTATTAAAACTGAACCCCCGTCCGAAAATCGTTTAGCTTTTAAAATTTAACCATCAATATTGTGCTTGAATTATCGCAAAAATAATTCCGATAAGTCCATCACGGTTAGGCATCTTGTATATTTCCATTTTGTGCCGGGCACAATTATTTAGTCTGAAAAGTTCAAAATTTTGTACTTTTGAATAATTTTGTGCTCCATTTTTGTGCCATTCTTAAGGTACGTTTCCACCGGCATAATTTTTGAGCACAAAAAGAACTGTACAGAAATGGAGCACAAAATTATTCCAAAGTTCAAAATTTTGAACTTTGGAATAATTTTGTGCTTCATTTCTGTAGGCTACTGTTCTTTTTGTGCTCAAAAATTATGCCGGTGGAAACATACCTTGAGAATGGCACAAAAATGGCGCACAAAATTATTCCGAAGTACAAAACTGTGAACTTTTCACCAAATAATTAAGAATGGAATTCCGAATACGGTTCTAATGTGGTTCTAATATTATTGCACCGTAATGACCATTACAGAACGAATTGTCATCAAGCATGCCAACACCATCTCTGGAACACACACTAAACTTGCCTATACACCGTTACATTCTGAATTACGTACTGCAGTACTGACACGAAAGATACTGCTACTCTATATAATGTATATAATTTGTAAATATATATAAAAAATATCGCATAAAATGTATATATATTTAAAGATAAGCATAAAAATTTTGCTTACAACTTGTTACTTGAATCAAGCGTGGCTTTATTGCAGCACACAACCAGAGTTGGAAATATGTACACTGACCTTGCAGATTTATGGTAATTCCAGGAGTGCAGAAGAAGAAGAGGGCGAACGTGAGAAGCAGGAAGCAGGACAAGAAGCTCCGGTAGCCCGATTTCGTGAGGTCATTTACTCCCGTGGTAGTAGGAAGTGGATGGTCAGTGTCAGTAGGCAGTATGGCGTCGATGGAGCAAAAGTTCAACGCGGCCATCAAAGTCATTCAGAGTTTGCCGAAGAATGGTGAGAACATGTCTTCTGCTAGCATGAGTTGCTAGTTGGCTATGATATTTTTTGTGCAGTTTGTTTTGCTGCCAGTAGGTCGGGAGGGAAAGGAAAAAAAATGGTCATGTGTGAGTAGTGTTTGATAGGTCATGAGGTCACTTTGAAACTAGGACTATTCTGTGAAACTAATATCAGCTGATATTTTTGATAACCACTAAAAGTAACTTTGCCATGCCATATTTCAGCTTTGTAATATTTTTTGTGTTTGTGCGGCACAGAATAAAGACATGGTTCTCACATCGCGGGGTGAGATTACAAGGTTGTAACTGCAATGAAAATCCTATGTAGTTACAATTTGTAATTCTCACTCCGCGACATGTCTGATATTTTGAAATTAATCGTAGAATTTTATTGGCATACTTCTCTTATTGTAGGGCCTTATGAACCGTCATACTCTATGAAATTGCACTTCTACGGTCTCTACAAGCAAGCTACTGAAGGACCGTGTAATGTCAGGAAGCCGGGCTTCTGGGATGTTGTTGGCCGTGCAAAGTGGGATGCATGGAATAAGATAGGTAGCATCTCAAGGGAAGAGGCCATGAGGCTATATGTTGAAGATCTGAAAAAGGTTAGTTCCAATGATCATGCTTTACTTGTAATGCTTCACTTGTTCTTGTATGTGTTTATTGTCGTCTGCAAATTCTGATTTTATATTTATATACTAAATTTCAAACCAGCAGTGCATGATGTTTTTCATTTTGGATGAAACTTATTTTTTCGTCTTTTGAGTTGCTTGTTTTTGGATGTTTGAAAATAGGAAACTTTACTCGTAGGAAATAGCTAAAGTTATGGACGACTTGGGCATGGATATGAGTGTTTTTCAACAAAAGACAGAGATGCAGATGATGTCAGAGATGAAGCAGGTAATGTCTTCTCGTATGTAAATAAAAAGTTTCACCGCACCATGTACAGACAGTCCTTATTGTACATATTGCCATTCGTCATTGGTATAATGTTGTGTTGAGAAATATTAGTAATAAAATATTTTCCACATATGCCTTCAATATTTTATTTATTTTTAATTTTTAAGAGATATTTTCCTTTAAAATATCTTTTGCTGGCTGGTAGTGGGAATGCAATTGAATGGACTACATTTTTTTTCTTGGCGTTACTTGTTGGTGCCCATATGCACTGGGTATAACAATTTCTTTCATCCAAGGGGGGGCTTAGGGCAGTAGTCTTAATCCCCTTTGTTGTCACACAACCCTTTTCTCTGCAAATTATTACTGGAACCCCCTGTACTAAACCCCCATGCCATTTTAAAAAACCCTGCCGTATTAGCCCGTATTAACTATTATCTGCTTTTTCCACTATTATTCGTATTAACCATATTAGGCCAGGGTGCCACTAGTGCCCCTGCCTAATTAGTGTCAGCTGAAATCTGTAAGCAGTGGAAATCTTTTGAGCTGTTTGAATTGCAGGAATTTGCATGGTCCCACATTTTGCAGGTCAGGCAAGAGAGGCAAGCTTCCATATCTTAGACAGAATTACAGTTTGGTTACTGAAAGACCTCATCAAATAAATGGAAAACCAAATTATTCCCACCCTGATTATGGATAGAGATGACTTAATGCATCAATACTTGAATGATGTTGGGGAACTGATCTTGGAAGTAATGGGAGGAGCAAGCCCATCTGGAGGATTCTGGGTGGGTGGACTCAGCGACAGAGTTACAAATGTCAGAATATGTGTATATGCCAAAATTAAAAATAACTTGCACATTTATAAGATGTGATAAAGGCAAAATGCTTCACTCTGCACGTGTTTGTCATGCACCACCACCACCCATCACAAACACGCATGGACACACATATAGGGACACATATAGTGACTGGACTGATTGTCTCCTCGCTATGCTTACAGTGTCGCAGGTCCATTTTGTGCCCTGATCTGAAGTTAGGCACTTGCACACACTCACTGAAAAGTCTTGCCTGCACTGTTTTTGGGAGAAATGGCTGAATAACCCCTCTGATTTATGGGCTTATTTGTAAAAATAGCAACATGCATATATGGTTACATTCCTGATCACTAGAGCATCACTTTATGTAGATGGGTAATTTTATATGGGAAATTTTGTTACCAAGATAATGGGCTTCCAACTTGAGTTCGAAGTATTCATGCAGTTTCCATAATCATAATATGAAGAGGGGCTGTCAAAAGTGGCTATCTTCATATTATGTTGATTTTGAGCTGGCACTGCCATTAAACCTTTCAAGTAATGGGGCACATCATGAGCCAAAGCCACATGTTGAAATCAGTTTTTTTTGGCACCATAACATGAGGAGGAAATCTGGGAAACATTTTCAGCCAGGCCACTGACACTCCCTATACCAGTACATTGGTCCCCCTGCAGGCCCGGCGGAAC
>JYFJ02003566.1:0-40293 GCA_000934665.2 Catajapyx aquilonaris | reverse complement strand
AGTGTCGTGGAATTATACACAGACGTAATCACAGATAATGGACTGTTTTATTATGTAGCATCACGTGGCATCTGTGAGCGACTACTGTACGGAAGAGACGATCGACAACGTAAACAATAAAAAGAACTGCATGGCAACATTTTCATGACATTCAATAGCAACTTGAGTTATGATGAAAACGTGGAACCACTTTAAATCACCTTGAATGCGACCAGAAGAGTCATCCCAACCCAGCAAGGTACTGTACCTTCAACACGACGAATAAGCACAGGTGACACTTTTCGACAGAGAAACGGACACCGCAGATTCTCCAAGCGCACAGCAGATCCACCAGTCAACAAGTTACACAAAGACTTACTTATCGTATAGCCGTCATCTCAAATCTCATTCGAGAGAGTCAGCAAGAATGAATACCGGTAGGGCTCCACTTGATAGGTTTGATACAGATGTATCTTTATCAAACCCATCAAGTCAAACTCATCTGCTGGGGCAGAAAATAACCGGTCGTGTCAAATGGACATCACCACATCTGATCGACACATCGATCGGAATAAGTGGGTCAGATATGCATAGAGTGTCATGTGACCTGGGCAATAATTGGACGACCTTACTAATTGGGTGGGCGGTTGCAAAACTTCCAGGATACGTTACTGTGCACATTAAAAGCCCCAGCTGAGGAAAGAAAAGTCGTGATGTATCATGTATGTATTGTAGTACGTAAATGAACGTATCCACTACAGGAAACCGTTGCTTTATCGGTGGACGAGATGTGACTATCGTTGGTGCTGGTTGCACCAAGTCATCTGATGTATAATGATGTTGCTGTTGTTACATCAAGCACATGCCAATATGAATAACCAGTTCTTGCCAGCACACGAAATACCATGTATGAACTGGCTCTGGTAGTAAGAAAACTAATGCAAAGTATACAGGCTGTAATAGCAGGCTTAGGCACCGTCGCGTCGCGTCGCGTCGGTGAATAAGTATACTGATTAGGCTTTCTGATTTTCCCATAGCACCATATATTATATGTCACAGAACAGCACACGAGAAAAGCTCTACTATGACTCTACTGTACGGTATCAGACGACGAGGCCCATGATCCATAAGAGAGCAGCAAGGCCGCGGTCGAGAGCATCAGACGACGCGACGAGGCAGATACTGACATTGGCCACTCACTGCCATTCACAAGGGGAAAAATATTCAGAAACGCATCTGACAGACACTTGACGATTCGAGCAATAATGGCACATAAACCCTGTTTCTTCTATTACATTCCGCAGTGTGCCAACAATATGTATAGTGGAAGAAATGTGCAGCGTGCTGTATGCGCACACTGCATTCTCTGCCCAGACTGTTACATACAGAGTACCAGCTACATTCCAAGCTGGTGTGTGGCAGAGCCATAAGGGTGCTTTGTGGCCTCTGACCCGGAAACGAACTCTTTCGTGACACACAGCGATTGAACCAAGTCTAACCCTTACATCAAGAAAGCCAGGCTGAATAAAGCAAGGAGGTTTCTTAACCTTCCGCCCTATATACTCTGTTTGGAAAAGTTTGTTGATTTCCTGTGTTCATATTATCCTCGTTGCCCTTGGAGACAACAATCCAGGATGCCAACAGTGCAGAGGAGTCTCGTCGCCCCGTTACATTTTCCGCCACTACATAACAATACTACTAGCCATTTATCTACCACCGAGTGAACTGGACCAAGAAACGAGCAATTCAACAAAATACGTAGCAGTACGCCGACTCGTCGTAACAACAAAGGAAGGACTAAATGTCGCGTGATACGGCAGAAAGACCTCAGTGCCATTTTAGGAGGGGTTGAGGAGAAGTTTTTTTTTAATTGACTGGAACTGAGAACTCCCTGAAAATGAGATAATGAGCTACATTTTTGATGAAACTATTGTCAAACGGGTCTTAATTAAACCTAGGTTGATGGAATGTACTGCATCTAGAAACAAATTATAGTGTACCGAGGGTCCAGTTACTCTGATAATAGAACCATGTCTGTGAAAGTGTCTCTCTCAGGACACTAATAACATGCACTACGTTTGTGATAATGCCAGTATTAATGCAACCTCCGAAACGAACAACGGAAGAAGCCCTGTTTAGAAGAAGAGGCGAGTGAGTTTGAAGTATAGTCTACTTCACCATTTCGTATATTTTCCCCACCCCGTAAATCATATTATCTGGACGTCTTAAGGGTCACGTCATGGCACGGATACAGGCACTGCTTGTAATGCAAAATAACAGGCTTTGGTTTGGGCAAATAATTCTAATTACGTCATTCATCTAGACTCTAGAGTATGAGGTCAATAACAGAGTCAGAAGGCATAGGGCTGGCTCATTTAAAACATGTGAATAGCTCATTATTACTAGGTCTAGATCCATTATCTATCCGTGGTTTCCGATTATCCGGACAAACCCATGCAGTCATTAGCACGGATAATATTCGAGGGCACATCACTATTTTTCTGAATGTGAATGGCGACCTTGCAATAATTATAAATAATAACAGTAGGCCTATACCTTACAAGCACTGAGCAGTATTGCTTTTCCGACGATAATGATACAAATCGCTGTAAGACGGAAGGGCCATGTCGATGCATGTCAAGTTGCGGCGAACTCATATTATTTTGCCACTGCTTAAATCTTTGCCTGACCAATATGGTCGACCCACAAAGGACTCTAGGTCTAGATAAAGACAACAACAACAACAACAACAACATCACGACATTTCCCTATGAGGGGTAGTCACACTCAAAAAAAGGATATGGCTGTGACAGCAAATAATTTTTAGCAACCGCATTTTAGCTGTCCCAAAAAAATGTTGGTATCTGAACTGGGCGCCAATAAGCATCACATTAATATTACGAGTATTATTCAGAGCTGCTTTCTTGTAGTCTACGTAGTCTATACAGAACACAAAATTAAACTTGCTGATTTGTCGCTGGGTAAAACAAATCGCACAAATAATTGCACGACAGAAAGTATAATATAATAAACCACGGGATTCCATATAAGTCGCTGGTCGTTGAATTGATCTTTTCCTAAATATTATGGTCGCCGATCAAGGCTCCATGCCATCACCCACATGTATATATGGCCTGATGGGACCTTTTCTCTCTCTGCCATTTTGTCGAAATTTGGTCAGTCGTGGCTATATAATATGTTTAACACGCCTATGGATTGTTTCATTGCAATCCGAACGATAGCATAAGTCACTTTAGTCCATCATATTTATGCAGCAAAGCGTGATGACCTGATGGGTCATGATCCGATGAATAGTTTGCCCTGTTCGGTGGTGCTGGTGGTGCCGTGTGTTATCAGGCTTTCCACATCAGAGTAATACTCTCCATACTCTATAATAGGCTTGCGTGGCACTGTAGTACAGTATTTACTTTTTGCTTTGGACAGAACAACGTTCTGTCCAACCTATAGGTTAATATGTACAACAATATCTGAACCATGCAAGAGTGTAGTCTGGTGTAGTGATGGGCCAATCACGACCGTCTTTGTCACCAGAGAAGGGTGTGATCACCAAATTCACACCAGCTAAAGTACAGCGTTGTATTACTATATATATACTGGCTGACCCAGGCGGAAGTCATCGTCTTGAAGCAAAAGAGCCGGCATCAAAACTTCAGGCAACCTTCTGACAACTGCATATCATTAATCCCGCGGACTCTGCATCTTTCCGCGTGTTCCGCATTGTTGTTATTACAACAATGTGCACGTATTTTACGTAAGAAGCATGATGCTTCCATTCCATTATTAAAAAACACATTGAAAGGATTGTTGGTCTATACCTGACCACACGGGCAGTGTGTTTCTTAGTAACACCAGTGTGCCCAGCATGCTTAGTTGGAAATTGAAGGCGTATCAAGAGGGGCTCTTTGACCTCTGACCCGGCAATGCCGACCCATTTTCCATCATCATGCACCGATCTAGACTCTCCGGATCGCAGTAATAATGCTTCCGCCCGTCTGTTTGGAACACCTTGTTGCATGTATTCACGCACATCATCATTCTCTCCTATAGCTCCTATGGTAGTCATCCACGGAGACCACACTTGGATTTTTTATGACAATCCAGGCCACGATCCAGGCTGACAACCGCACGGGATAGAGTAATAAACCCTTGCTGTGGTGGAGCATGTACAATACTTACTGTATAATAATATTAATGAACACAATATATTGCGACAATTGCATGCACCTTCTCGTGATGGATGTATAAAATGCCTTTCAGTTCAAAATAATTATGTAATAAATATATCGTGGCACCTTCCTTTTTATAAAGGTCGCAGAGTAATATTATCCTAATGAGTGTACATAATTATAAATTTATAATCAACAATCTGTCTGCATCAAAACCTCTTGCATATACGCAGGAGTACTACACAACTACGAATGCATCTCATCCATGGACCCGTGACCAACCAGGTATGGAAACATAATTATTATAAGTGCCTCATGTAGAAAATAAAAATGAGTGCGAGGTGACAGTCAGCACTGACAGTCGATATCATTTCGCTCTTTTGTCTTTTGATGGCGAACAGCCGTACTTTAAACGCAAACATAGTAATATGTAACTCGTAATATTAGTAACACGGGATCTATTGCAATTAGAGCCTTTGAACACCGTAATATTGTTCAGCAGTGTTCACAATATGTTACGAGCGTCCATGCGGTGTCTCTCAAGAGCCAATCAGAGTTGGTAATGAGTATAAGACAATTTATCCATAACCTTTAACGACGGGCATGTATGGGGTCAATGGATTTTAAAAGTACCTGGAATATTCCTGGGCAGAAGTTCAGCTGTCTGCAAATCCATCTGATCTGATTAAAATATATTGTGATTGTAGTATCAGTTTAGGTAGCGCAGGTTAAAGGCATGCATCCCCAAGGCCTAGGCTATACAATAATTATGATTGTACTGTACTGTGCATATACATATATGTTTAATATGAACCGTTCTCATACACCTGGACGTAAGACATCTAGTTGAGATACGAGTTGAAACACTATAGTTGATGCGGGGCGCGGTAAGTGATTCATGTCATTACTACTCTATGTTCATGATAATACTAAATAAATAAATCTTTACCTAAATGCGCATAATCCCGTGCAATCACCGGGTAAAGCAACTCACACTTTAGCAACAAAATAGTCACAGATTTTCAATATTGCACGACCGAAATAGTAGGCCTACAGTATAATAATACCACCGGATTCAATAATATTCAATATGAAATTTTTTTACATGCTCGCTCCCCACAAGTGGAAAAAAAACGAGATGACGACATGTGCGTCACCTGCAAGTTCCCGAACCTGTTCTGCAGAGAAACTGTGTTTGAGGTTTGAAAAGGGTTCCGTAAATCAAGGGGTTAACCACTCGACTGTAAAGTGTATACACTGGATTACCAAATTCAAAGAGTACCAAAGAGTAAGGTACCTGAAGATTACGACTGCATATACACCGGAGTACTGAAGTGGTTATAACCCCTTGCTGTAAATAATGGGAGGCTGCAGCCTGCAGAGCAGGACTAGAAGACACAGTAGTGTATAGAGACAGCAAGTCGCGTCCAGATGGGGCCGTCCAGACGGGCCGACCTTAGCGACGACGACTCCCTGAACCCAAGTCTGGTTTACCTGTATACACATGCCTGAGGATCACGTTGCGTACCCCCCAACGATCGCGCTCCTTGGTCAATCTGACATCAGGTCTGGTTGCAATGTCGAGTTCAAAATGACTGCAGAAGAAGATATAGAGGTGATCACACATAATGTAGACTATACTGTATATACATCAGTGGGCGTATATTGTGCCAACAATGCAACTAAAATAATTATTGGAGAGAGGGAGTGGACCCTGCGACCATACATCCAGGATTGGACAGTCTTTCCTTTTAAAATGTGCAAAGTGTCACCTTCTGAATTCAGAAGGTGACACTTTGCACATTTTAAAATCACGTAAAATTAATGTAGCAGTGAGAAACTACTGGTTAACCAGTAGTTTCTCACTGCTACATTAATTTTTTTTCTTCGCGGAAGGTAAATATGAAAATAATCGACTTGACTTAAATGCTTCCCGTTTGAATGATACTAGAAGTGCACTTTGAGCCTAGATGTCGAACTGGTGCCTTTATCTTATGCGGGGAAGTGATCTGCGACCTCAGGGAGACCTCTTTCCTGCAGTTAGTTACTCTCGAATACAACAGGTAGTCTATCCGACACTTGCACTGTGTGTCCATCTTCAACTATAAGACGTCATGTCCCAATGAGACAAGAAGGATTGCAACAGAACACTTCTTCTTGCGACAAGCCTGAGGACCAAAACGTATGTAAGTATAGAGAACTACGGCAGATTTAATATAATCTGCTGCTTCTGCTGCCGCTACCATCGTATTATTATTATTATTATTATTATTATTATTATTATTATTATTATTATTATTATTATTATTATTATTATTATTATCATCATCATTATTATTATTATTATTATTATTATTATTGAGACGATTTTGCATCAGAAATAATCGTACTCAGTCCCCAAGAGAAAGAGTTCTGCAGAATGACTACTGAACGCACAACTCGAAGGCATGCACGAATCATGATGATTACATGATTGTAGAGATAGGGTCCTGCTCATTGGCTTCATCACAAGCTGAGGTTCGTTAGTCTCCAGTCGCAGTATTCAACTGATGAGTAGAACCGGAGGAGATTGAGAAGATGACCCTGTTATTAAGATTTACCGCGACTTGACGAGAATAACAATGGTGTGATCCAATCATGATGTTTCATTGAACGAAGTCAGCAGGTGACACACCTGTACTACCTGATCCAGATGAAACTTCACAAGAAATACTCCCATGACGACAGGAGATAACCACGGCCAGGATTAGTCCAGTCCCAAGGAAATAACATGGATATTGCATTATGCCGTCTGGACCACAAAGAAATATTACGTGGGCCACGAGGTGAAGGATTTAGACTAGAATAATTTATTGGACCCGTCTCTATTCATTGAAATAAGTACAAATTAATATCGCAGAATGTCATTGGAACATTGTGTACCATATAATACAATATTGGAACATAATATTGGAATAATATTTGAACCCGATATCATTGCCACTACTATTTTCATTTTCTCGTTACAGTAATCTTTCCATTTGATTTTCGATTAAAATGTGCAGTTTTGTTCCCATAATAATTATACTCTTGTGACACCTTACGTTATTCATTAATAGGTTCACATATCGCCTTTGCCGGGCTGTGCAACTGATTTCGTAACTGTCAGGCAAACGTCTTTCCGTGTAGCCTACGTAGGACAAAGGGAAACGTCATGCACAAAGGCAACTATACGTACAGCAGGCAGTGTTCCATCCATTTCTTCGAACGCATGAAAGGAAATTCCTTGTCATCCTGAATCCCGACTCAAAGCACATACGACGACGGAGTTGCCATTGACCATTTGCAATGGAGAATTAATATAATGAACAATTGAACATCCCCGCTGGTGATGGTACATTTCATGGGTAGGTGGTTCTCTCTTCGCCATATGAAAATACAGTATAGGACAGTATACTGTATATTATACTCGTAAATCCACAAAAAAAGCACGATCATGTTTCCTATTTTCTGATTGATTCGTCTCTGGCACAAATAATGCTGAATAACTGACGTCGGGTATCGGTACAGGCCTACAGGTTTGGCCAGGCAGGGATGTGCGACCGCGAAACGTCCTCGAAAGAAGTAGCAATATCCAAGGCGATCCAAGGTAATATCGCCATGCGACCTCGTACAGGCCATAGGAGAACAATATTATTATTATTTTAATGCACTGCACTAACTTTCACTCTCACATAATATTGCCTGCTATACTCGTACATATTACATTCAAGCATCCAAGTTCCCTGCTCCGTGACAAGTGCGACAACAAGCTCGTGCTTCTTGGCTTATGTTTTCAGGAGATGACAACCACAGATGTTCACCTTTGCAATGGATGATGACTGCGGCTGGGGAATCCCAGTGATTGTAAATATACATTCAAGATGAACCCCATCTTTTCATATCAAACTCCGCAGAAATCGAATTCTGCAGAAATATTTCGGCTCGGAATATCGTAATGAACCCATAATATGTCTCACTGTCAGCCAAAGTGCAGAACTTGTATTAACGCCGGTGACATAACAATATATTAGTTATTTCGGGCTGTTCATGCAAGGAAAAGATGACCTGGTATAGGGCCCGGAAGACTACATTTTACGTAGAATGGTGACGGCAAGACATTTGCTAATAAATAATTATTAACAGACATGTATAGCCGAGTATGTTTCATCATCTAGCAAGAGTGAGATGAGCACATCTGGAAGAGAAGAAGTATCTTCTTAGAGATTATGGCAAGGGTTATTGTCAAACCCCAAATAGTATGAGGGGATGTGTTTTTTGGTGACACTAATGACCCTAGAGAAAACACGGTCTATCGCAGAATGAAAATATTGCTGGTTGTTCAAAGAGACTCTGGTCTAAGATCATGGATTCGTGGCACATTGGTCAACATTTCAACTGAAAGCCATGGGAGCCTCAGAATCCTCTGACTCCTGTTGTTATATATGACTTCTGAAACCGAGGCATTTGTTAGTTATACCTCACCCCGCCTCAGCCTTTGCCTGATTGTTTGGGCCAGATTTCTGACAACATCTTCCTTCCTCTTCTCTCCTCATATATATGTCGGTCTGTTTCCCAGTGAAGACCAGCAATCCAGCAGGCTGCTAGCAAAACCTGCCTTTAGCAGTGCCCTTGGCCTGACTCTGCATGAATGACAGTTGATGACATCAATAATTAACCTGCAATCAGTACCAAAAAGTGTGATGGCCAGACCACGTTAAATCCGACAACGGAACAGTATAGGCTAAGTTGGAGGTAAAGGGCGTAATATAGCTCATCAACAAACCATGTAAAACTTCAGAAAAGCATCTTTCAACGACCTGACCAATCAAGCATACTGTACTACATAAACGCTGTTTCTTCCATTGTGTTCTGCATTGTTGCGAATAAAGCGTGCAATTTATTTGATTTTGGTCTTTTCATACAGTGTAGAAAAAACTCTGCATTCCCGTCAAAAAAAAAACTAATGCGTCATCGTAAGGCCTACAAACTGTATACATGAAACAATATTATACATGCGGTTAGGCGGGTATATATCCGGACTAGCACACCAAGATATCAAGACCAGATACGTACGCCAAAAAGACGGGTCATTATTCACGCACATCACCCGGGCGGCAACGAATCAGCTGAAGGAGAGAGAGTGTTAATAAATTATTTGGGTCCAAATAATATTACAACTTTTACGAACGGGCGATTCCAGTTGAGCATTTACAATCAGATGAGACTGATGAATGATGGATTGATGATTAATACCAAATAAGGCCGACCTTATATGCTGGGAGGTTTATGATCCGATCTTTATTAGATCTTCGGGGTTTCTAAAAGGGAACCTTTTAGTGAAGCGCATCATGAATTAATATTGGCAAATTATGCAGTTGTACTACTTATGTGACTCTACTGCTTACCTCCCTTTAAGGAATCCAGAGCTACCTCGCTTACATCTTTCGCTCCTTATTATGAAGGGTTAGTAGAAATATGAGGAAGAACGGAATCATTCATTGCGTGCTAATAACCACATCAGTGCTGATAAACAACCAACAAATTTCTGAAGGTACGTAGAGTTGCAATGACAGCCGAGCTACAACTGGTCCCAAAAATGATGCAATGGTTTTACCGGCCTACTATTATCAACAACATACCTGACAACCAGTGATGACGAGAGGAGCCGAAGGCCCAGCACGCGTCTATATGCATGGATGGGGACAACAAAGATGGACTAATTCACCAAGTCACGTCTGCTGTATGGTGACAACTTATATCGAGAAACCTTTTTGCAGTATCATGCCATTATGAGTCGCATGAGCCCTTCAGGACTGCAAATTTATTACAGTAGTCTACTGTACTAGTAGCACTACCTGTACTGAATGACGGACTGAAACTATCCTACACGTTCACAGGCAATTAAAAACACTGGTCTTTCGCCCCAGGGTGTGATCAGTGATTCCATCTACGTGTATTTTTAGGTATACAGGCCTAATGGGATGATCATAGTATTTCCTCTGCGGTAACAATGCAGATTATTTTCTTCAGTGAAGATTGAAAGGAATATTAAGGATCGAATGAAAGTTTCTTCCCGTGGTTTTTCCCTGCGAAATTACAATAACATCTGCAGTATTTTGAAATATCAGTGCAATGTTATATCAATACAATACTGTATTATTTACATCAATCCAACCTGCTTCACTGCTGGTATACGCGCTGATTCTCTGGGTTCTCATGCCCTATTTCTCGGACAAAGAACCTCCCCACACAATAATCCAAGATCAAGGTGCAATATTAATCAGGCGTGAAGAAGACTCTGTCCCCCTCGAAGGACAGCCTCGTGAGACGGAGACATTTTTGTTCCTTTACCCACCAATGCCTATTTTCTCTATAGACTCGATGAAGCACTGCTGACGACTACAGACGATACCACATCCTCCGAACCCATTTCAAGAACATCATTATTACGGATCATTGACAGACGTTTCTTCACGTGTGGACCAAAATAATATGATTCAGCCATGCAGGCCGCAGCAGTCGGGCGGTAATTATTCAGTACAACGCATGCTACTTATTCATGATGCCAGGTTCCTGAATGATTATTCGTGCAGAATAAATATAATCCATATACGTCTAATACATATTCGCCACTTTTCTGCACCTATAACATGATGTTTATGAAAGCAAGTCGGGTATGTCATTTCTGAATTGCAGTGGATAGATATCGCATCGCTCGGAGCTCGATAAGCAATCAATGCCTGATGAACAATAATTACGCATTTACTCGTCAGTATTGAAAATTAATCATTGTAAGGTGATATGTATATGTCCACTTTATCAATCATCTTGCCATGTGAATATAGTGAAGTGAGGGAGAGAATCGTCATTTCCTTCCCGCCTCGGGGAAATGGGACACACAAAGTCTTACTTCCGAATATATTTTGCACTGTGTAGCAATAAACACCATCAAGAAGTTTGCCGAATCGCTATACATTGCACAGATCCATAAAAATTGTGCAACCTGTGCCGGCGGAAGTGACAACTTGCATTAGAAGTGAAGAGCAACACTTGAACATTAATCAGCTTAATCTCCTCGGGCTTCTTTGCTTTATTTGCTTCTTTGCTTTGCTTATTATTTGCTTATTACATGCAATATAAGGGAAGGAAGAAATCACTCCAAATCCTATATACCATGTCGGCAAAATTATTATTTAAAAGCAGCATTTTCAAAATTACACTTCCAGATTTTATTATGCAATATTGCACCGAACAATAGTCTTCACAGCTTGATTTTAACCAACGCAACGACTTATCTCATCGGCTTCCCATTGCTTAAAACATGTTCCGCAAAGGCGACTGTGATTTTTGCCTCATGAGGTGAGAAGAAGATGAATAAAATGATTGGACGAGAGCCTATAGGAACCAAAGAAGCGTATCTGACGCACTCACTGTCAGTATATACCCTTGTCAGTATAGCAAGAAGCACCAAAATAAACCTCTTGATTAAAGGTTGTACCGGTACATCCCCACAGAGATATGGAAGAACTTACTCTTATAGCGCCATCCTTCGCCTGCCATGCTTGCATATGTACTTACGCACGTAATTCCCGTACCCTATATACATGCAGTGCGTACTCCATCTAAGCCCAGCTTTCAGAATAAGTTGCCCGCAACATCTCCGGATTTGGGTTTCTATTAGGCTGTCTGATTATGATAAGAGTACACAACCGATGGGCCCGATGGAGACAGAAACGAGACGAGAGAAACAAGAATGTAATTATTAAGCATCCTTACAACAGAATTATCATGACCTCCATTTCAGGAATCCTTTATACGTGAATTCGGGTACACTATACCAACGGAAAAGGAGGACGTGCGTATGACAGCTTCTAAAATGGACCCAATAACAATCACGCTCAGTAATTATTTTCCTACTTTATTGGATTGTTCTCAGGGTCAGGGGTTCGTGTACATTATTATTATTATTATTATTATTATTATTATTATTATTATTATTATTATCATCATCATCATCATCATCATCATCATCATCATCATCATCATCATCATCATCATCATCATCATCATCATCGTCGTCGTCATCATCATTGCGATTGTCAATATCGTTGTCATCTTATTAATTTTCGACTTGCTCCCCCCTCGTCGCTGATATTTTTCTGATGATGGAAACTATATTTCATCTGCTTGAATGTGTGGAGCTTGTCTTCCAAATTCAACTTGTTATTTTCTATAGGCAAAACATACGTATTTCAGGCGAACAGGTGAGAGTTAGTCCTATGGAAAACTCAGCTGCTTTTGGAGCGCAAAATACGCCAGGAGAAAACAATCATATTCTCACTCTCACCATGGCGACAATGAAGTCTCGCAGAGCCGCTGCCTTCATGCTTCATTTTGCTGAGACTTATGCATGACTCCAACTCTTTCGCAAGAAGACTCGTCGCAATGCATATCGTAAGTGAAAGCAGCGTCATTCTTCTGCATTTTACAGTATAGAACAGGTTAGATTGTTGGCAAGTGGATGGCAAGTGCAGAGACTGTGCAATATATTACTTTTCTTCGTGAATAAGAAGAACTTGTATCTGTATAGTGAACAGCATCCAAGAACAAGATTAGATGGCGATTCACGACTCTCATCTTCCGCCTGCTGCTGCTCAGGCGACACTCTTCTTCTACCAATCTTCGGCCTTACATAATTAGGCTATTTATATACTAGCAGCCCACCACGCATGCGTCATACCCAATCCTTGACCCAATAAGTGGGGGAATATTCACACGGGATTATCTTCTTTCTTTGGTGTAAATGCTTCAAGTTCATCCCGTTTCGCTGAAATAATATATGCACACAGCACTGGACACAGCATGTACGACTCCCCATCCCTTCGTCGCCCAGAAGAGAGAGCTCTAAGACAACCTGCTGTGCATTACCAGAAGTAGGCCTACTCTAAGAAGAGTTTTCTTTTCTTCTCCTTCCGCCTAAGAAACACGTTTCAATATAGTACAGGTAGATACAGCAAGAATATAGCATTAATACATCCAGGAATCTTTGCTGATTTATTGCCTTCGAGTGAAAACGCTGTTTCGATGATAATGCCTCTAACTCGCCTCTGTCCAGACAGTGACCTCTCGAGAGAGACTTGAAGCAGAAGCTCTTTTATCACAGCCTCCGTCCCACTGCACTGCTTTGGAGCAGTTTGTTGATTGCTTGTTTCCTTTCCTTATCCCACGGATACAGATTATTATGACCAGAATGATGACATGTTGACATGAATCTCCGGTATATTATTATTTGGCTCAAATTGAGTTCGCCTAGGAACCACTCCCTCCTCTGGCATTATTGAAGACATTTTAGCTCATGGATGGTGGTGATGGGTGATGATACTTAACCAATTCGGAATGAAAAAGAGGGAAAATTGGTAATTATATTATGGCCAAAACATGGCTAAATCAGGAGAGATACCTGAGGACACTAAATAAACAGGCTGCAGAGAAAGAGTGACAGAATCCAAAACCACTCGAGGGAAAATATATTGTGGCCAGTGAACATAATGTAATGTGTACAGTCATAATAATACGTAATACAGCATAATTATTACTCCTGATGGAATACACTCAAAAATCATGATAAATACGAATGTCATGAGAAATGTAGCCCAGGATTGATATGCCACATTCAGGAATATTGAGACGAGATCTTATTACCTCACTGATGCAGCCTTAAAGGACTTTGACAATGATATATAACATTATAACATTATACAAATACGCCTTTTTGCAATCCTCATCATTCAGTTGTGAATTAATGCGACCAGGATAATAAATTATTGCGCATGGCTATAGTTGCGAATCTCCTTCCATTTTTCCAATCCATATGCAAACAATCACAATCGCCATTATGCACCAGAGCAAGCATCTTCACCATACCAAACTTGTTCACCATCAAGGGGTTAAACACTTCGGCCATCCAGTGTATACACCTGCAGTGGTACTCCAAAGGTACTCCTTAGGTATATTACAGTACAAGCACATGCTCTCCAGCCTTCCCTTTCCATCCCGATCTATTAAATCACTAAGCATCATATTTTTTTAATAAACCTGTACGGTTACATTATATACAGATGAAGTTTTCTCATCATCTATGCCACAGCGAAATTATAATTTAATTACTTTTGCCTGAAGCAGTCTTATAATGGCAGCGTAAATGGCAGCGTGCATTATTTCATTGCATATTGCTTAACTTCAACCCGCCATTAAGCGCGTTTAAAAGTGAAGTCATGATCTGCGATAGGTTCTAGCCCATGGCGATGGCGTGACCTCCATTCTTTGAATTTCAATTCTGGATCATGTGTATATAATTTTAGTCCACTACTCCTTTCAAGCCAAAGACCATCATAAGAGTATTCACAATGACAGGAATAACCGTGCTTACATTATTTTACACTATTTTACATTTACCAGCGCAGGACATTGGAAAGAACGATATGTTTTACTCCGTCACCTGTCGCACTCTAACCCCTTCAATAATTTACTCTGAAGACCATGCATGCAAGATGTATGTCTGTTCCGTCAAACAACAGCTGTTGCTATAAAATCTTCTCGATTTACGCTCTTGAGATTATGAAAAAATAATTGGCACCACCTCAGTTGCAATGGCATGAAAATGTGAAGAAGCCAGCATGTGCTGGGGAGGGTGTATACAGAAGTGGTTAGAGAGAGATGTTAATGAGGTGTTGCTGTATTTTAGGCTTTTGTGGATATGAACACTGTGCCCGTACAGAACAACAATGACATTGTTGTTGTTGTTGTTGTCGTCGTCGTCGGTCATCATTATCATCATCATCGCGTATTAGAGCTTAAAAACAACAGCCGACTCAGTGATCGAGCCGAAACTTCATCAGGGATAGGCCAAAAGACAGGAGGCCACAATAATATATCTCACCTCCTCTGAAGACGTTCATATGCACTGAGGACATCGTATGGGGTCATCAGCCTCGCACAGCATACGTCCCCCTATCACATCAGTCATATCGCCGAACCAACCAGAGAAGTGGACATCCCCACCATTGATGGGTCTGACCACTTTGTGATGCCTACTGCTGCTACCCGCTGGTCAAAATATTTTATTAATCACCGACCACACCACTTCCAGATTTGATTTATTTTGATTACGTCGTGAATATATTTTGGGTCAATGAGGTCAATATACGATATATATAAGTATATATAAGTATATATAAGTATATAAGTATAAGTGAACTGAACCCAGTCTAGATCCGGCCGAATGGTGTGAGTGTGACCACCTAAAATCAGCTATGCTCACATTTCGGGTTGAAATATCTAAATGAGTAACCTGGAGCGATTATTATTTGAAATCTTCCGAAGTGCTCTGCTGCAGTTGGAAAAGTCCTTATGATTACCTATCGTGGAAGCCTCCCGACAAAGATTTACCCCAGCAAATTTGGCAGAAACCATCCCTTTTCCTGCATGAGAAGAACACAAGGCAACTGGACTCTTCGTAAGATATAAATATATACTGATGCACCTATATTATAGGAGGAATCCTTAGTGCGACAAGCGACGTGAATGGAGGAGAGTCACTGCGATTGATACATATCGTGGCCCAAGTTATCAAGAGCAGTAATGTTTCTTGGAAAAGACATGGGCCTGTGCCCAACAAGTGCCTTATATTAGTAACCTATCGTACATTTCTCCATATACAGCACTCACTGGCAGCGCAATGTTACGCCGCTCAAACATAACATGCGTTAAAGCACTTATATGATGGATAGTTGAGAGGCTACGGAGTATTAAAGTGGATGCTTTGATCTCCTATGCAAAAACGACTCAGAACGAAAACTCTGATCATATGATATTTCTCTTAGAGCAGACTCCGCTTTGTTTATTTCTTCCTCTTCACATGTTGTTGTTACGTATTTCCATTACATCCATGTGTTGCATGCAGCACGCATCAACGTTATTTCCACTTGTCGACTAGACCAGGGAGTATATACTACATAAGAGGCGCAAACATTCGATTTCCGAGTCTCTCTGTTTGGGGCGTTGCCACGGCTGGTGGCCATTTTGAAGTGTGGGGAACGCCAACGAGGTATAAATAGGGTACAGGCAAAAATATGTTCCGCCATCTTTGATTCGCGCGTGTTCTTGCCATGGCCGCCAAAACCATCAATGATGGCTGACCATATTTTTGCTTGTACCCTATTTATACCTCGTTGGGGTTCCCCACACTTCAAAATGGCCGCCAGCCTTGGCAACGGCCCCAAACAGAGAGACGCGAACATCAAAGGCTCCGACAGAAGTTTACACCTCTTATGTAGTATATGCACCCTGACTGGATGGTTGATTTTTTTTTCTTAAAAATTGCTCGGTTCGCTTAGGACGAGAGTTGCCTCGAGAGTTGCCAAAGCCACATGGATACCATAATTATGGCAACTGCATTAAAACCCTTTACCTCTTGAGGAAGAATGGTTCTCGCCTGACGAGAACATTATCACTGAGAGTTACAATATTATGGAATACGTGCTCGACACTCACCTGCACAATCCCCATCGACAACGCGAGTCAATCCCGTGGCTCCGAAGTTTGATCCCATTTAACTGACATTAACTTCGTCAACGGGTCCAGAGACGAGAAACTCTGGGCTGAGTATACAACCGTGACAATAATGCATCACGAAACTCGATTTAAGGCTGAAGGGTGCCTATATAGATCTGATCCCCATCATTTTTCTCATTTCAAACGCTTTAAGTCAAAACAACCTTGTGAATAATTATATGCTCAGAGGTGTAATTAAATCGTGAAGAACATAATTATGAGGAGTATAAGATCTTGATTTGTGGCAAATGACATCCGATAATAAAAACGTCGAGGAAACGGCGACGAGAAACTATGGACAGACTAGAGAATGACGACACGACGGAGCCAAATAATTATAGGCCCATGTAACTAATGGCACCAACCGTATAGTCATCCGGCTCGGGAGGGTGTGGAAAACTCAAAATAATTTCATTAAATTATAACTGACTGGCGGGCATAGTCGAGCTCATCGGAGATGGGCTTTGTTCATTCAACGTGACGCGGCAGAAAATATTATACAGCGAGACACTGAAAGCATCTTGATGTATATTAATATTTAGGATGCTGTGTTTTGACCAATATTTTGACTGGCATCTGAATGTCGCTGCGTGACAAACCAAGGCCTCATGCGACAAAGACTCTACCGATTGCTGCTTATCTGGCATCTCGACTCACTCTGGAACCCGTTTGCACGAGGGCACTCTTGCTCATCCTCCAAGGCAACATATTTGCAACATGCCTACCCCGAACAAGGACCATGTCTTGTAATGTTATATGACCTTCGCATTTTGCATGCAGCCTGCAATTGCCTGGAATTCTCATGTCCTATTGTATTACAGTTATCGTCATCATTTTCTCGCAATGGTTCCAGCAGTATATATATAGATAATAAAATGAGGATGCCTGCCATACATAGTACATGTATGTACACACGCCAATGTTTATGCACATCTTGATTCATTGCCTCCCTGGCGGATAGGAACTATATAAGACCAATCGGGTCGTGCAACGTTGGGTTTAGCAGATATGGTAGCCTATAGGTCGAATCGGACCCAACTCATCTCGCTCTAGATCAATAATGATTTGCACACGATAATGTGTGTGCTAATCTCATTGGTTTAGAGCGAGAGGAAGGAAAGACAAAATCTCTCTGAATAAATGTATAGACTATAGATCAAGTGCACTTCCAAAAGGCCATGACTTTCAGTATGATCCGTATTGGTGTTACGAACAACGGCAAATTTGGCCACCCCACTGATATTGCAATGCGCCTCCTCAGTCAGTCCTCACCCTCACATCTATCCCCAAAACTGCAATGTCAAGTGTCATAATTATATCTTACCGAAAAAAATGTGCACACAAGCAGCATGACCCGGAATGGCATGCCCTCGTCGAACGGAGGAGACAACAAGACTGTATCAGACTGGCGATGCACAACCAGCATCAGTGCTCTATAAGAAGAGAAGTGGTTTTCTTTTCTTCCGCTTCCTAAGCAACACCTTACATATGCATCCGGGAACCATAAATGGACACATACTATTACCGTTGAGTAAGAATGCTGTTTTGATGAGAATGCCTCTGACCCGACAGTGACCTCTCGAAGGATACAGTAAGAGTATGTTAGGAAGGTCTCCTTACTCTGATCGCAGCCTCCGTCCCACTGCACTGCTGCTTTGGAGCAGTTTGTTGATTACTTGTTTTCTTCCCTTGTTTCAGCCCCACAGAAACCATCAGGTTAATTAGGACCGCATGACTATTCCGCACTTTGCGTTGATGTGAATCTCCAATATATCATTTGGCACAAATGGAGTATAAAAAAGTACCACCCTCCGGCAATATTGAAGAAATTTTAGCTAATGGTGGTGATGGGTGATACTGAATCAATTCTGAATGAAAAAGAGGAAAGGGGGATAATTATAGCCTGTGGCCAAAACGTGGCTAAATCAGGAGAGATACCTGATGACACTAGTTAACTAAACAGGCAGAGAAAGCGTGACAGAATCCGAAACCACTCGAGCCAAAATTATTGTGACAAGTGTCCATCATATGTGTAGGCATAATAATTATACGGTATTACTCCTGTTGGAATGCACTCAAAATGATTAATGCGAATGTCATTAAAAGTTTAGCCCATTTCCAGCAGGGATTTTTTTAGAAAATGTCAAGCCATCCTCTTGACATGATTGGAGATCATTTTCAAAAGCACTGAAGAACACTGGACCCGGTCCACTCTTTTGGTTCTAGACGAAGCATTGTCAGTCCACAATGATGATCATCTGATGTCAAGTCAACATGGGGGAAATATTTTGGCAGCGAAGAAAGCAGCGGTGACAAAACTAAAAACTCCTCTTTATTGACGTAAAATCCACAGATCAACAATCAGACGTTAGAGGGACCAGATTTTTGAGACGAGATCTTTCTTCACTGGTGCTATACTTTGAAGTTGGGAACTTCTCCCAATATAGGGCTACTAATGCTTCTTTTCAGTCATCATCATCATCATTCAGTTGTGAATTAATGTCACCAAGCTAATAATAATTATATATTGTGCGGGGTAATAGTTGTGCATCTCTTTTCCTTTCCGAAACCAGCAGACAAATAAAAATCAGTCGCCGCATTCTGCACCAAGAGAAAGCACCTTCACAAGACCAAGGGAAATCCGTATAAATCGCCGAGGAGGTCCAGATACAAAAACTTCATTTCTCATATAGATAGATAGACTATTGCCCGTCCATGCTCTCCCGCCTTCACTTTGATGCCGCTTTATTAGATAACTTACTGAGAATCGTATTTTAAAATAAACTTGCAGATACCGGTATTTTGCATCGTGTGTTTATAATATATTTTCGTCCGCTACTCTTTGGAAGGGGAAGACACTATATTATTATAACTACACGCAATGACAAGGAATAACCTTTCTTAGTCATTTACATCCGTGGAGCTATATAGAGCATGGCCGAAGCCTATCTCACAAAGGAAGAAAATAAGCTATCAGAAAGCGCGAAGTTATATAGAATAGAAAATAAATGCCTTCGTGGTTTTGTTCTAATTATATATATAATATATATTATTGAGGGTATCCATTTCCGTTAGTCAATTGCTATATCTTATGATGTGCACTATATTTATCATCATGCAGTTTCTTTGCAATATTTGAGGCCCTACTTGAATAATAAAAATAAACGTGCAGAGGAGATTATTTCATTCGGGCCAAGACTTTCAGTGTATTTAAAGCCGCGTGACATTAAAAATAATCTATTTTTTCCACCGTCACCACCTGTCGTCATGCACGCTCTAACCTCCCTTATTTACTCTGTAGACCTACACAATATAGGGCCCTACCATGCAAGATGTGTATGTTTCGTCACACATCAGCTGCTCATATTGTTGATAATGATAACATACGGATATATCGTCATTAAATCTGCGAGTTAGGTCATTGGAAAGGATACCTCCCAAGCCAACCAGTAGCCTATATACAAGCGTATTGACCTCTGTATAAAAAATGACGGACACGACCTGACTCTCTATATACGTAATAGGCCTACTGGTCGTTTTTCCCAGTATAATTGAGTGGCCGAGAAGCAGAGTGGTTCATGTCGAAAAATATAGTTTTGAGATAAACGCATGCAAAGTTCTAGGCTTGCCTTTGCAGCCATGGTAAAAGTAAGTCACATTAACTTAATAATTTGATAGCAAATATTACAACCGTATTTAGGCCAAGTTATAAAACAGAGTTGGGCATGGGGAATGCCACTGATGCAAGCGACAACTCAAAATGGCCGAATTTCGACATGAACCACGACTCTGCTTCTCAGCCACTCATATTATTACGCGACACCATAAGACGGTTTCCCTGAGACCCCATCCCCTCAAGAATAACACATTGCACCCCCAGCCGAATTATTCCAGCTGCAAGAACTCATTCACCAACAAACCATCCCGAACAGATGCTTGTCACTATATGAATCAGAGTTCAACGAAAGTGGCATACATATAACACATGACGTAGATTCGCGCTCAGGTCAACAAAGAGCAAGGAGAGGAAAGGTCCAGGGTTTTCTGCTGGTTGACACTGAGTGAGACTCAACCAACTGATGATAGTGAAATTATACAGGCACCAAAAATATTGCGCAAAGGTCGTGGGCACGCCATTAGAACGTCACTAACAAGTGATCATGTCGTGGTCATGTGATGGATACGACAAGACGAGCACGCAGTGACGGATGGGAAGGGCGAATAAATTCATCTTTCCCCCGCGCCTATGCTGTATATTGAAGGACTTGATAGGAATATTCTTCTTTTGCACACCCTGTCCACTTACTGAGCACCGATATGATGAATGAGTCATCTCGACTCAGACAATATATAGTTACACTACACTCATAATTATTCACTCTAGCGATCGTTTTGAGAATAAAGGTGTGTTCACAATCTCTCCGGATATGACCTCTCGCCACAAAATCATGTGCCACTCTAACACCCCTTCCATCAATGTCATTGTGCACAACAGTAGTTAGAGCTGGATATAGTTTTTAAAGGCATCCAGATAATGACGATTGAGAAACGTGTGATTATAGATAGAGGCAGACATGATGAGCTCCATATATTAAGACACGTCCACAAACTCTAATATTGTTTCGCAGTGAAGAACTTCAAATCGCAACATGCTCTTTCTCATCAAGTTTTCAGACATTCCGAAGGCGTCTACAGATCCTGGACCCACATTGGCAACTGCAGTGCTGCCTTATATACCCAGGGTTATAAATGCACAGATTCCAACGTGTATTTAAATAACAATACAGTACTGTATATTGATGTAACTATACAAGTTCGTAAGAAGCACAACAAACAATTACGTCGTGCGGTGGCGGTGGTCTGGAACTATTTTGTTGCCATTTGTTTTTGTTGACTTTTAAATGAAAGTTCTGCATGTTATAACATATATGGTTCGGTATATTACCCGAGAGGGAACGTGGAATCAATCACCCACCGATACGGGTGACTTATTATTATGGGGAAGGAGGGGCTGTAGGGCCGAATTGGATAGCCAGCCCGGAATTTCCAAGTCGCCGATGGCCCCGAAAGGCAAGAAGACCAACGACATACCTTCGTGCATCGAAGCCATTCGTGCAGCGTTAGTTTGGCGGAGACTACAAAAAGTGAAGCTGGACATGATGTTCATATTATAGGATACTTCACGGGTTGCCGTATATAGGCACTCCGGGAGGAGCAGAGAGGAAGAAAGGAGTTCCGCAATGGACACTCAGCGGATGCCAAGATACCGCCGTATATAGTACGGTATGCGGATAGGACACACAGGAACTACAAGCTGGGACGCCTATACGCAAGAAGGCTGTGACCGCCGAGAAGGCAGCTGCGGCATCAGAGGGAAGAATAAGACGAAGCATATAAGTAAAGAAAAACTCACCACGTAATCAGAAATGCGGCAGAGAGTATATATTATTATTATAGGCACTTTACATGTACTATAGTATTTTGCCTGGATGATCGAGGAAATGGACAAACGAATGGAGACGAAACACTAAAGAGGAACCAGTAATATAGACACCACTATACGATCGAGTTGATGGTGGTCAACTTTGCTTATAATAATAATTATGAGTTACTGTGTACATACTTTTTGTAAGACCTATAGATGACTTGCCATTTCCAGACAGGAGGAAGCAACACCCCGGCCATTGTTGTGGAGAAGAGTGTGGGACAGCATGCATGACCCAGCAGAGAGAGCCCCTCTGACTCTGTACAGTATTTAAAAAATACATCTCTGTCAAGTGTTGAGATTATGAATAAAAACCCAGTCATTTACTGCTGGTTCCAAGCCCCAAAAATAATTTTTCCAGAGGATGACCATGCACCAACGGACTATGATGATTGGTGTGGTTCGTGAAGGAAGCTCATCAATCAATCAATCAGTAATGACCAGCAGCAAGAGACCGCAGTGGCTAGTCGACATAATTATTATCTACGCAGGTTGGAAAGTACAGTACAATATGGACAGGCGGATGATCGAAATGACCACAAGGAATATAAGCTACAGCATACACAGCCTACTCACATTTCGGTCTGAAATATTTAGATCATAATAAGAAACCTGGAATTATTATTATAAACCGGTATTTGCAATCTGCCGAAAAAGTGCTCTGCTCTTTAACACGCCCTTTTGATGGCTTAACTACTGTATACAGTATATTACCTCTGGTTAGGGCTGTGCGATATCCGAAATTGCATATCGGCTTTCAATACTCAAAACATAAATTGCATCAAAGTCGATGTATATAAAATCGAAAAATCAACATCGGGTAAACCGACATCGAACCGACGCGACGTCTGTAAGTCGCGTGGTAGAAAAATCGCAAACCGACATTATTAGAAAAATCTCACATCCCAATTAGCGTCTGATAACCCAACTTCGATATTAGGAAAATATCGTGTCGACAGTCGATGTATCGAAATATCGCACAGCCCTTTGGTTGAAGCTAGCCGACGAAGCAATAAGGAACGGCCGAGGCCAGCTATCATTATAATTATCATTCATGAGAAAAAACGAGTCAACAAACTATATACTGCACTCTTAGCACGATGACCGAGATCAGACGGGGGTCCGTCGTCTCGTGAAACAAACTAAAAGGAGGACGAGAGTCACTACTTATATTGACACATACGTATATACCCGCGGCCCAAGGCATCAAGAACAGTTTCTTAGAAAACACAAGGGTCTGTGCTGCCCAAGTTGTACATTTCTCCATACACTCACAAGTCAGTGCAATTTTGCGCCTCTCAAACATAACCTGCTGCATCTAGTTGACAAACAATAAAGCATTAAATTTGACCTCCTATATACTCTAAAATGACTGAAAACTCATGCGTGATAATATTCCACTCGATTATTGATTGCTGATTTTCTTTGGTTTATTTTCTCCCTCCGTATAGCTCACTCAACCGATGAGTTCATTCACAGTCTGGTCACTTGCAACAATGCAAACAACCACGTCGTGCGTTCCATAGACTACTTCCACTGCAGGGCCGTCGTCTCTCTCCACTGCTCTACAGTCTACATACATGACAGCATATATAGAAAAGGCGCTGTCCAGGGGGGATCTGGCCGCTGAAGAACTGCAACTGACCAGGACAGCAGCAGAATAGAATCAAACCCTTTAAGTATTGCTACGACTGTTTCTTCCTTATGAAGGCCGGTAATGCCATTGTTGCTTTTACAAGTCAGGAGGTTCCCGCGATAATTCTTGTCAATGCTGCAGACTCCCTTTGAATATCTTTATACACCGACGCAGCTATACCGTATGGTCAGTGCATGCTACAGTATATAATTATGTACTGTAGAGTATCCTCTTGACAGTATACACAATCATGTTATCGTTGTTGTTGTTTCGTATTCTCATTACAGCGCAGCGACTTGTTGCATGTACAGAGTGTTTATAAAATAATGGTGGGGTTTTGCAAGGGAATAAGGTATAAAAATTATTTCCATGTGTCTACGAGATGGTTGATTACTATTCCTTAAAAAATTGCTATATTCGGTTAGGAATTAACCAGAGCTGCCCAACTTAGAGACCATAAATATTACGGCAGCCGCATAATTTTACTACCACACTTGAGGACGAATGATTCCAGTCGGACGAGAACATATTTTTCACTGAGAGTTCTTTGGTCAGCGCGCTCGACACTCTCCTGGACATACAATTCATATCAACGATGCGACTCGTGCGCGTGACCAATCCCGCGGGTTCTCAGTTAGACTGCCAAACCGACATGAACTTCGTCAAACAGATCGAGAGAGCAATAACACATGGCAAAGTATCATGGAACCCGATTCGAGGCTTCAGGGGGCCCAAATCTGCTCCCAATTTCTCTAATTTCACACTTTCTGTCGAAACAATATTGTAAATAATATTCTCAGAGAGAGAATTGTGAATAACATGAGGAGGTTGCGTTTACACGTGAGCGATATGATCGCGCAATGTCATCGCTCGGCAATGACATCGCGCGATCAAATCGCTCGTACATGTAAACGCACCTTATAAGATCTTGCATTTGTGGCGAATGGCATCCGATAACAAGAACCTTCCTCCAATAAGACTCTGGATATCTGCGGCGACCAGTTCGGGAGAGAGGCAAGAAAACTGCAAAGAGAGATACTTCTCAGACGGACAAGAATGACGACGCGACGATGGAGCCAAATTAGGACAACATAACCAATGGCACCAATACCAGTCACCCGGCGCGGGAGGGTGTGAACAATCCATATAATTTTAAAACTGGCTGGCGGACAAAGCCGACGTCCCATATATCACAGAGGGCTTTGTCCCATATATCGCTGAGGGCTTTGTCCATTCGGCAGAAAATCCTCTAAATGTGACCAATTCTGCAGAGAGACTCTGAAAGTATCGTGAGGGATATTAATATTTAGGACGATGTCGTTTTGACTGGCATCCGAATTTTCTGCGAGACAACAAACCATGCCTCATGCAACAAACATTATACGTATATATTGATTTCTGCTCAACTCTGGTTGCGAATCCGCTTTCTTCTTCATTGTTGATTACGTAAAACCAATGCTGCAACCATCAGCTTTGAAGATAAACCCTGCTGCACGGTTCACCAGCAGATAAGTCCGAAGGGTATCTAATTATACCAGTACACAGTCATGACGTCCGACTATTCTTGTGCATAAGGAGTTCACTATTCTCCTCCGGAACTTGGCCAAAGTACGACAGGTCCAGTAATTCCATCACACCACCGATAACATCATATGAGTGCAGAGTGCTCCTCGTCTGCTGGTGAGGAAGTTAGTTAGTGTCAACTTCCGCAGACTTGCACAACATTCGTAAACACCAAGCAGTTATATTAATAGGACCGCTCTGCTCTCTATATGCGCACTGCCAAATAATGATAATGTTCAAGAAAACAGTCAGGAAAACAGTATTGGAAGACGATGAACCCAATTTCAGAGTGTCAGTGCGACTGGTCTTTTTGAGGTCTGCAGGAGGCCTCGGTCAGGACGTACATGAACAATACGAATAATTGTTATTTTCTTCCCGGAGGTGCTCCAAATTTTTCACATGAGGCTTTACTGGCTGTCTGCCTATATTATTACATGCTTATGAATCAGATTGAAATATCACGTATATGTCAGCAATGGAGTCCTGAAGGCTACAAGACCAGGGATGGAAAAAGTACCGCTTCCTTCCAAGAAGCGCTTCTTTTTTCCATGTGCAGGGATAGAAAAAGAACCGCTTACCGCCCAAAGAAGCGGTTCTTTTTCCATCCCTGTACAAGACTATAGTATAGTAACCTTCGGACTGGCAACATAAAAGAATAACATGCTGAGCCATGTCGTTTCCATGAGTTCCGCCCGGGGATTGGCCAAACCTTTGCTTCTTGTCTGTAATGTTGTAACACGCCGGCTAACAAGATTGCTGAACTGCTAATGGTGCCAACTTTATGGCGAGACCTGGGCGATAAACCCTGCCGGGAAACTTTGTCAACAACAGGTTATTATATAGACTACCTACGTCTTGTAGCAAAGTCCATCATTGGTAAGAAAGAAAATATATGACGCAAAAGGCAGAAGATGACACCGGGATGCTTGATCCGCCAGTATATACACAGGCACAGAGATCGCACTTGGAACGAGCTGACATTGCAATCATGACGAAACATGATACGACGATCTGCATCGTACTTCAAGTCTTAATAAATTGGCAGCTAAACTGAAATTTTAATACCCTGAGATATAGACCTTGCAGATAAAATAAAAAGACGCCGCTTTGCACACGTATTGTAGTAATATAAATATATAGCAGCACGTTGAAGAGTAGTCTATATTAGGCAATAGCCTGGGAGGAATCCTCCTCCGATGATATATAACCTCTGACTCCGAATAACTTACAAATATGACTTCTGAAACCGAGGGACCCGCATTTGTTTGAGTTATACCTCCGCCTTCGCCTGAATGCTTGGACCAAGCTTCCTGCCAACATCACCCTCTTCCGATCGGTCCCCAATTTCGGAATATTGTCAACAATCCATGCTTCCGACAGGATACGCCTTTCTAACAGTTCACTGGCCCAGCAGGCAAACGCTTTTATGACATCAACGAACACCGATGTTCCAATCTGCAATGCAAAAAGCATCGCCGTTATTCACCATGAAGTTACGTAGAATCGTAATATTAAATTGTTGCCATTTTGATTTTTCTTTCAGTGTGTGGCACCATACCCAGTTCATTATATTTACATCGACAGAAATAATTATCATGATTGTGTTTAGGGGCTGCGAAATTCATCGGTGCACCAAAGCTATCCAACAACATGATCAAGACTTAAGCATAGCATACGACTTGATTGCTGAAAACATGATTAAATGGGTGGTAATATTTTACATTGACGAATCTCACAATCAGGACGTCAGGACGTCAGGAGAATCGAAGTACCGGTAGTCAACAACAACTTGCTGCTATATAGTTCCATAATATTAGCAGTTGAACTGTAACATAGGTGACACGTCTGTCCCATCAGAATAATGACGTCGAGCAGGATCAGCATACATTTTAAGTTGCTACAAGGCAGTAAAAACAGCAATGATGCCCACGAAGATAATTTCATAATAATTATCGTAATATAGCACCCGGTGCTGCAACGATCCAAGCCAATACTCAAAAACAAATGCAAAATATTATCGAAGCACCTCGCATGTATATTAACCAGCAGCTGCTCCCTCTGCTGGTGACATCTAAAAATATACAATAAGACAAGGCGTCACTGATCGACAGAATATTATTATTTTGCTTGCTGTATATGACGGTGAATACAAAACCTTCTGCGTGTGACAACAATCCAGCAGGTTGCCAACAGGATGTTCCTTGAACCTCAACCTGATGATGTGAGTCGATGATGTCAGTGAATCCCATTGTTGGACCCGTGTCGCCATTATTATTCAGTTAGAATCACTTTTAATAAGTTACTGCTACCATTTCCCTTTTTTTATTTGATCAAGTAATGAGCATGTGGCACCGAACTGGGTTAATAATTTTTAAGCTGTTGCAAAGAGAATGCGTGAGTTTGAAGCCTTCCACACGTCAACCTGGGTCAATATCTTCCGGTGGCTTCAGCCTACAGCATGATTTTAACGTTATTTTTTGACCGTCTAACACCATGGCCCCAAGACTATGCGGAATAACGACCCCGCCTGGCTTCTGCATCACTGAAAAGGGGCAACCTCTTCAGTCATCTGGAGTCCATCCTGCGCGGAAGTGACGTGCCATCCAGCGCTGATGACGGTGTCTGTCCTGCTGGAAGCAGTCATTTCATTTGCGACTGATATACTTTGTTATGAAATATTGCTGGAGCATAATAATTATGAAGTTCTGCTTCGGACTGAACGGTAACTTTTAAAAGGTGTTTCATAATGAGTCACCTTACTTACTTTTATACAGTGTGTGCTCTTTAGCACCGTCCTGATATTCACTTCACGTAAATGTATCACTTGCTCTGAACAGCCTCGTTACTGTTATAAGTAAGTTAATAAATATTCTTTTAAGTAAGGCTACGCCTGTTCCATGATCACTTGGCCCTTTCATTTTAAAATACATATAGGTGTACAGTACATCACTGCAGTTTTAAATTAAACTGCCGTCTGCCCTCACATTAGATACGTATACTGTATAGTAGAAATTGTCCTAAGCGGTGTCTCAAGCTGCATCCGAGACACATGAGATAATGACTGTTACAATGCACTCTATTCTATTGTTATAAAAATCAGGGGAATGTTGCTCCAAAGACCAATTCCAAGGTTAGCTAAACAAGCTATACGTTCAACTCTTGATAGTCCGTTTTTATATAATACTGTCTTGTAGCATGTGATTTAGATCTCACACCCCTCCATACTACAGTGCTGTTATTTTTATCAGTAATCTAAAACTGCTGTTACGAGTCGTTCAGTCCCAATAAAATTTTGGTATAATATATACAATGCAGTATGGATTTGATTGTTAATACAATAAGTCCATAACAGAAGGCACTGACCGTCAACCTTTGATGCTAATTATTCTGCAGTCATACTCTGTCGATGGCGACTCAGGTATGTACAGGGAAAGGTGTGGTGACCGCATTTCCACTGGAATCTACGACTCGCCTTACCCCTGACTGTCCTCAAAAGGAAAACCAGCACACACTCAGTCCAACACCGCGACGGACAATGAAGCAATGACCAACTACATGTTACGTTTCGTCGTGATACGTCAANTACGTCAACGTCACATTGCTGCTGTGGGGGGGGGGGGGTACAGTACCTCGAAGAAAGTGTGCTCCAAATGAGTTCTGCACGCCGACTACCCTGTGTTGAACTAACACCAGATCATGTGACACCCCAGTCAAATCACGTTTATTCGTCCAAGTCACTGTAAATAATTATTCTCGCCGTTTAAAATGGCGCAATTCTTTGTTTACAGAAAGTCAAAATGATTTTTAGTGCGTTACTTTTTTGATGATGATGATGGAAGTGACACTATTATTATTATTATTATTATTATTATTATTATTATTATTATTATTATTATTATTATTATTATTATTATTATTACTACTACTACTACTACTACTACTACTACTACTGATTATTATTATTACTGATTGTTGTTGTTGTTGTTGTTGTTGTTGTTGTTGTTATTCGCGTATATCAGTGTGTAAGGAAAAAACACTACCGGAACCCGGCACGCTACCTACCTGACCGTAAAACTGGTAAAACTATGGACAACAAACAGATTCTGACAAAGAAATGAAACGTCAAGAAATACAAAAATCGCTCCTGTAATAACTCCTGCTTGGTACCATTAATCCCCCGGGTGCTGGAGCCTTTTCCAGCCCATATAATACAGATATGGGACTCTCTTTCGCGTAGAGACGGACTCTCAAACTCGGCGAAGATATTTACCATCAGTAAAGTGTCCACAAAAAGGAAGGCAGTATTGCGACGATTCCACTTGTGCAGCAGCACTACTTAGTCTTCTGCTGGTGATATTATAAGCCCAGCGAAGGCCGAAAATCAGTTAGCGACCGAGCGGTTTTATAAATAACATGTACTGACGAAGAATCGGGAATTATTTGATGAGGCAATTGAATGTTTGACTAATAGTGTCCATCACTGTGGTTTAAAAACTATACTGTTAGATGAACCACCAACTTTGATTCCAGCGCACTTGTTCAGCAAAATATTCATTTCAAGGAAATTCAAAGAATTATTCCTTTCAAAAAATGTAACATTTAAACTAAGGGTTGGAAATGAGCTTCGAGCCACTTATAATAATAATAATAAATACAGTACCTTGGGAAGACAACCATGCAGTCATATCATTGTTTGTATGGAGATGGACTAGAGACAACCAGACACACCACGCATGAGGTTTGTTTTAACTCTTAACAAAATCATATCGGACGACTTTTGACTCGAACGATGTATAGGCTTAATAGGGCTAAGGAATGCGTCGTGTTGTTCTTGGGCAGCAATACAGCATAGTGAAAAAAAGTAGAGAATGAGATGAAACGGCACATCTGATGTAATCCCCTTCGAATCCCCTTCTGTTGAGAAATATGCGCAGCGGAGCCGTACCTAGCCGACTGAGACTGACAATTCCGCATGCATTTGGGAGGTAGATGGAAACACATCAGCTGAGCCAAAAGTCAGTGACATAGTTAGTCAAGATTTCACATGAATCCTACTGCACGTCAGAATACTTCTGATGCATCATCACTCTTCAGGCAGCAGGCACTGCCATTGAATGTTGTGGTCCGTATAATATTATATCGAATGTAAAAATAAAAAATCTCGTTTTGTCTATAGTAGTGACAAAAGTAATCATTTTTGCTTCCAGCTGCGATGATCCTATAGCTGGTTGTGTGCCAATCTCACCCTTCTGCGCTCTTGTTTCCTGATGAACAGGATGACACCAACGACTCACACATGTTTGCACGGTCATGTGTCCATCATCTCCTTTGGGAGGCTAAAATAACAACGAAATATCCCAAATAAACTAGGATGATTTCTCCTCATATAAAGGGCAGTAATCTTCAGCCCTTTCGAAGCATTTCCCATATATTATGAGGCCATACTCTGCCTTCCTTATACATCTGCAGCTTACCTCACTGAGCATAATATGCTCTGAGATGAGTCTGACGAGACGGTTGCTTGTCTGACGGAAGGTGGCCCTTGTTAAAGCGTCGCTGGAGGACAGACAACAAGGGGGGAACTGCTGAATAAGCAAGCATGCAGCTGAGGATGAGGGATTACGCATCAAGCCATGCACTACTATGCTGGTGGAAGAAGACTGTGAAATATTTGCGAAAGGTTGAAAGATGTACTACACTGCATCTGAATATATATATTATAGTGCCTTTCGACGACTCGCTTGGGCACAAAACACATATTTATTCAAGCATAACACGGAACACGTCATTTGTCTTGTAGAATAGAATTTGTTATGCTCACCACTGCTTTATCCTGAGAGTGACGTCACAAATGGCTCTCATTACATTTATTATTATTACGCAGCTAGACATTAAGTGGGAAGGAGGCAAAGCAAAAAATGCTCACAAATTAGGGAAGGATGGAGACAGAAATGAGAAGAGAATAATACAAGGTGGATGAAGGCCATCTACAAGGGGGTAACCACTTCCGGTGTACTGTACACCTGCGAGTGGTACTCCCACGTACTCCTCAGGTACCTCATCACTCTTTATTACTCCTGGATACTCCTTGAATTTGGTACTCCAGTGTACACTTTTCAGTCTAGTGATTACCTACTGGGGTACTTATGCACGAGGACGACGTGCATATCGAGAATGTTGCAGTGATTTGATTTTGCCTCATTTCCGGACTTCTTCAAATTCGACCGACTTTCCCCCCAAAAAACATGTAAGACTTGCTAAACAGTAGACTAATGAACTCCTTCTCGGATACTTCATAATTATGCATGAGGACGACGTGCATATCGAGAATGTTGCAGTGTTGTCACAAAAAGCACATGCAATATGAACCCTCTCTGGTCAGCAGGCAATAATATAATGGCTCAGGCACTATAAGGAAACTAATGTACAGGCTATGACAGCAGGTATGGGTTTTTAAAGCCCTATTCGTACACCCAAGGATGATGCAAGGATCTCGAAGAAGGACCCGGCCGGAACCACCGGAACTCCCGAACCGACTTTCAAATAATAGTAATTACTGGATATACGAAACCATGGTAACGACCGAATAAATTCGAGCAGTCCAGTTACTTATGCACGCACTAGGCCTATTATAGAATAGCCTACACAGTAGCAGAAGCCTCATCGATGCGACCTTTGACCCTTATTGGGCTTATGTCAAGTATACGGGACATTCCCCGAATCAATTTGGAAACAGTACCTGCGGCTTGCTGACCCTTTGAATCGTTGTTTTGCTTCTGGGGTTGAAGTCCGGGAAGTGACCAGGGACCCCGCAATTAATTCCTCAAGTTGGGCCAGAATACAGATGGTGTCATTGTTTCTCTTAGTTCGAATCGTAAGTTGCTCGGTTACGGAGAAACATTCCAACTCAAGAAAGCGTTAGGCAACAATGAAAATCTAGAAAGTTTATCGTTTATCCGCATCTAGAGACGCGGCGGGGTTGGGAGTGCTGGGAAGGAGGTGGCAAAAAATGCTACGATGGTTGCTGCAGAAGTAGTACGACATGAGGTCACACAGGCCGTGTTTCTGAGCATGAGCAAGTAGTATGTCTGCAGAGTGAGTCGTGGACATGATTGGAGGGGAGAGTAGGGTGGATGCGGGCGGATTGTGACGTCGCTTGTCATTAGCTGGTTTAACAGACTCTGTGGAGGTAAATTTCGCGCTCGACAAAGCCACAATAACGTTCGTTGGCCTGCGGCGCACAATAACGTTAGTTGGCCTGAGGCGCACAATGAGGTCCGCATTGTAGGCGGATACAGAAACCCACAATAAGCGCCCAGCTCCGCTATCGCTCCGCAAAAACTAAAAATATCACGCACAGGCGACGTACCGTGCCTGGCAGGGCCACAACAATGGACAGTACTGTTGCGGTTACAAAAAGCCATACAGCATCACCCAGACAAAGGGCTATTCCATGCTATAATCACCTCAAAATCTGTACCGATCTGTATTAATTTAGAAGAGGCTATTCGTAACCTAGCAACTTACGATTCGAACTGAGACATAACAATTAGGATGACAATGATTCCATGTGTATTCTGGTCCAACTTGAGGAATTAATTGCGGGATCCCTGGTCACTTCCCGGACTTCAACCCCAGAAGCAAAACAACGATTCAAAGGGTCAGCAAGCCGCAGGTAGGCCTACTGTTTCCAAATTGATTCGGGGAATGTCCCGTATACTTGACTTCAGCCGATGACGAGATTGACGATGACCATACCCAATCAATCAAATCGCCGAAAAATTATTTCTTCAAATATGTTCCCACGACTAAAAAATTGTGGACATACCTGTGCAACGTATACGCACGCAGCTTTAGCCTTCATCACTAAGCTGATGGTAGGCGACGAGAATGTTGCATGGGCATTTGACCCCTGAAAATGACCTATTCGAATATATTCGCACGGTGGAAAAAAAAGACACGTCCGATCCACACCGAATCCTCAGCCCGACTGTTTATAGAACAGCTTGTTGATTTCTCATTGTGTTCTTTTTCTCTTGGTTGCCATTGGATACGAAAAAAGTCGCGGAATGTTGACAACAATGCAGGGTGCCAACAAGTACCTTGGAGACTCATTTTGGCCACTCTTGGGGTTTGTAACGCTGCATCTGGACGGCTCGTGAAAATGTTGGACACAAGTCCTCATCTGAACAACTGACTCAAACAATAAATTAAAAACCTGTTTTAATGGCAATACACTGAAATCTTACAACAATGCCTAACATATATAACAACAAAGTCGATTGACAGATCACAAAAATTTTGTGCTGTGAAGTCGGCTGGTCATGTGCAGTGGGTTTTTGAAAATTATTATTAAAGACCGAAAGCCTTTTTGAGGTGTTCCTGTCCGGCCAGTTGACTGAATGGAAGTGTTCGTCCGAGGTCTTTTCCGATCCTGTCGATCAGGGCATCTAACCTCTTCCTTAATTGAGGCTTCACCAGGTCAAGGATCTCCTGACCATTCTCATTCACGAACACTTCTGCTGTCTCCTCTGGAAAATATTATATAAAGACATTCGCAACAATGATCAAAATAATATTATGAAGAGAGACGACACTTACTGAGGATCTCGTTGTCCTCATACAGATTGTTGAGCCTAAATGTGACGTCCTTGGCTTGCAAATCGTTCTCTGCACTAGTGACTATCAGGTGGTGATCGTCACCCTCTAGGTCGAACTTGCACACTCCACGACCTGTCACGTCCTCTGAAACAGACGACATTATTGTCCGCATGCACGTTTATATTGACCCGAAAAGAAAAGCTGACCGGCGGGGTCTAGTTTGATGCATTTACACGGGCACCAAAAGTGACGCACAAACAAATCGTGAGGTAAGAGCACAAAATGTAATCATCATTATTACGGTTTATAATTAACAGAGCAGTGTGTTCTCCCTTCCGCACCTTTCTAGGCCCCTGAAAATAATGTATCATTACACAATGTATAGCGTGTAATGTATTACAAGTGTGAGACTTGAAAATTAAATTATTCTTTACAACAGCTGTAATTAATTTACAGAGACTAGGTTTATGATCATGCTAATTAGTCACGATAGGGTTGAGAAACTGTCAATGGCAAAATCCTGAAACATTTTTCCATCCATGGTAGCTTTTCGCATAACATGTGGTATGCATGAAGCTCTTCTTACTTGAGAATGACGCTGCCAACCCTGCATGTCACATGCTAGAATATAGAAAAATCCCATACTGAGCCTGGTCCACATGGTTCCTTCTCCTTCGATAGGGATTAGGGAGAGCTTGGCCTCGATCCTGTAATTTCCATGGACGAACATCTCGGGTCCAGATGCCTGCCACTTGGCAGTCCTGGACTCGTAGTCCAGCTTGAGAGAGTCCAGATGAGTCTCCTCCATTCCCTTCAGGACCATGTTCCACAGGGCCATCTTGAAGTAGCTGTTCTCGTTCTGGTAGTCAGTCACGTTGAATCTTGTCACGTCTATCCTGGTCATCTCCGGAAGAGAAAATTCAGGCAGTCCTGCAGGAACATATACAGTGTGGCCCATAAGTAATCTAAGACGATTCAGTCAATTCCGCCAAACTCATCTGACTGGAATCAGCAAGTTGTGAATCAGTGACGTCAAGTGCATACGTTATACAGTTATTAATATTAATGAGAAGACTGATGGTGCACCAGTTAGGTGAGTATAATGGCGTATATGACAAAGTTCAGGAACTGACCGAATTCGAAATCCGGTTTGATCTCATTAAACAGGTTGACGATGCATTTCTCCAGCTCCTCCTTCTCGGAAATTTTTATGCAGCGGCCCACCACTTGATCTGGAAGACATTGAAAGATTGTCATTTTTCGCAAATAAGTAGTGACCTCCAGTGACTTATTTTTCTCAGAATCTATATGTAGTGTTTTTGTTGTGTTAGACTTGGTCATATAAACATCATTCATGAATATTCTCATGGTTATCAACTTTCGTGGTAATTTAATTCGGACGTGGCCTGTTTATTAACATCTTAGGGATATAGTTGAACACTTTCTTACTTTTGAGACATTGACGCCCTTCCTGGACACATTAGTCACCAAATTAGGAGTTCATGATTTGTGCCAATGTGTAAGTAAAAGGGCTGCCAACTGCAATCGTGAGATTTATTGACCAATGATGATAACCACACTACTTGAGGGAGACAACAATAAGGAACGACCTTCACAATCATGATTGTAGACTACTGTGTATCAGGTGCCCTAATTAATCGGGTGAAAAAAACTTGCGCTAAGCAAGTACGCACAAATCATTCTGTCACACGAAACATGTATTTACTTGCCCTGATCTGAAAATATTGGGACACCCCCAAAAAATGGAGTGGTGGGGTTATACACAGGATGTGATAAAAAGTTTCCATTAAGATTATCTGGACTTTAGAATGGATAATTATGAATAGTAACAGTTGAGCTAGGAGGATACCAAATTTGAAGTTCATTTGACAGTTAACAACTGAAATAAATACGATTATACCTTGGACAGTGAATTTCTGTGGGGTCTGGTAAAAATTGCTGCCACTCTGTTTATTTCTTACTTAGCGGGATGTAAATGTTGATAATGAACCTGAGGGGCCGCACAAACCCAAAAACAGTTATGACATTAATTACAAAAAATCTAGCACAAAATTAAAAATATTTATCGCAAGTGGATTTTTTCAGAAATTGATACACTTGGCTGTACCACATTTAACGGTGTTATTTATTAATAAATTAAAATGTGATAGTATTGTTTATCTAGAACTCAGTCCAATGTGCTATGATAAAAAATTTCATTGCAATTAAAGTAAAATGGCTTTAAATATTCCTTAATTCTAAAATGCACAGAAAATGGCATATCTGCAAGCCATGATAAATATTTTTTAATTTTGTGCTAGATTTTTTGTAATTAATGTCATAACTGTTTTTGGGTTTGTGCGGCCTCTCAGGCTCATTATCAACATTTACATCCCGCTAAGTAAGAAATAAACAGAGTGGCAGCAATTTTTACCAGACCCCACAGAAATTCACTGTCCAAGGTATAATCGTATTTATTTCAGTTGTTAACTGTCAAATGAACTTCAAATTTGGTATCCTCCTAGCTCAACTGTTACTATTCATAATTATCCATTCTAAAGTCCAGATAATCTTAATGGAAACTTTTTATCACATCCTGTGTATAACCCCACCACTCCATTTTTTGGGGGTGTCCCAATATTTTCAGATCAGAGCAAGTATATTTTTACAAACTGCATTGGATGACGTTGCAATTTATTCAGCAATCTTGTTGTTATAGGCATCACCGTTACTGGAAGAGATTCGCAAAGTTACATTGTTATATTCAGGAGCCAGTTCAAATATACCCTGTTGTATTTAGGTTTTTTTTGCGAAGAAACCTGCAGTTTACTGCAGCAATTAGTTCAAAGAAAAGTAACAATTATTGTTACTTTTCTTTGAACTAATTGCTGCAGTAAACAGCCCATTAAAATGTTATGGTCAAGCGCATCCTGACCAAGATCTTGAGGGTAAACTGAAACATAATTTTCATTGGGCAATTTTTTTGCATTAGCTTTTTGCATTATTTTGCATTATTAATATGTCAAACATTATTAGCTGCTAATATGAGGGCCAATGGAGTCGTGTCTGCAGCAGGCTCTGAATTTCAGTAGATTCTATTGAGAATAGCCACATCCGCCGTCAATGTTTGAGCCCATTATTTGTATAGGTTTTTTGGAAATGGATCCACTCAAACTAACATTTATCAGCTAATACATTTTAATGACAATCAAAATAGAGCTATGCAAAAAGAAACGGATTAAAAAGAAACAGTCCACGTCTCGAGCGCGTCTAGAACTCTGTTGAAAGGCGTTATTGTGTTTAAAGCAGAATAATATTGAAAACAGGGTCAATGACTGATTTTCAATACTGCACAAGTGTTTAGTAATTTCACTGACCTCTGGTGAGTACGGCAGCGAAGGTCGGGGTCAGTAGAGCGACCAGTAAAACGAGACACGTCCAGCCTTGCATGGTGACCACGTCTGAATGAATAACCGGAATCTCCCATTTCTGCTTTTTATTATCACCGTCTTATACCCGGAACATTCCAAGGTGAAGAGAAGTTGCCTCGTGCACTCGCCTTTTTTGCTCATTAAAGGTGATTGCAGGAGCTCGGTCATAAGTCTGGTATCCACTAACCATGTTACCCCACTTCTTTCTTTCTTTTTTCTCGTTTCAGACTTGGCCAAGGTGAGGACAGGTTTCGTTTTAGCAACATGTCATGCAACCTGATGCGGACATCCATTATTCGCATGGAATCGAGCCATAATTTCCATCGTAATTAGTTCGAGGACAAGTGCACGTAAGATCACATTTCATATTTTGTAGCCTAATGACACAACTTTGATTAAAATATCTCATTTAGCATGAATTATGCAGTTGTTATCCCACCTCTCGTTTGCTAATTTTATTTATATGTGTAAAAACTTGCAACAATACTCCAAAATAAATACCTGGCTCTTGCTACATTTCTATTTCGCAATTTAATTTTTTTAACTGCCATAATATATTATGTGGGTATATGTCCATATGGTCTTGTGGTCGTCATGGAGTGTGACGTACGGTGCTTTAGCCCTCGACGCACACGTCATCGTAGGCCGGGTGGTGGACATATCCTTCGGGACAGTCCTTCCCGTCCAGAACCGGGACAGAAGGAAGGCATCCTCCCAGGAAGCTTGGCACAGTTTTCTGAGCCTTTGTGCACTCCCTGACTCCTCCGTCGGGTTGCGCCGCGTGCATCGGGAGGTTCAGCAGGTCGAAGCACCTGGCCTCTTCGTGCCCTTGCAGCACAAGTATGTGGTGGTCCGGGCATGGGGGACCCCTCCGCAGTTCCTCGTGGCACCCGCCGTCTTTCCACGCCCAGCTCTTGCCCGTCTCCACTATCTTCTCGTAGCAATCTGCATCCTTTTTGCACTCCGGAGGTTGGCTCGATTCGAACGTGAACCGGTATCCCAGCTCGCACGGACCCTGAATAGGAAACAATACCGGTCAATCATGTACGTGAAAATGACTCTCCTTTTATATGACCCACCTGTGAGTTCAAATAGTAGCACAAGTTGTCCGCTGGCCAGGGTTTCATGTTGTAAACGGAGCAAGTGCACTCCCCGTACACTTCGTCAGTGGGCAGATACTCCATGACGTCTGGGAGGTGACCGCATGGTCCGGCTTTCCAGGCCTCGTGACACTGGCCGGTCTTTCGGTCCAGCCTGTGGTCAGGGCCGAAGCCCATCTCCTGGCATGATTTGGGCCCCGGGCCGGCGGTCAACACGGGGCCGGCGGACAGCACGGGGCCGACGGACAGCACGGGGCCAGCGGACAGCACGGGGCAGAGAGCAAGCGGCAGGAGGCAGAGGAACAGCAGCATCTCGGAGGAGTCCTGCGTCTTGTGTGTGGACCGGTTCCAGGGCTGGGATGAGTATATGGTGTGCGCACATGATAGTCAACGTGGCCAAGGTCAAGAACCACTTTCCGAGCTGGCAAAACTTGCTAAACTTGAGACCCGAATCGATTAGAAACAAGTTTCGCCAAACTTGGGACCGGCAAGGACGTCTCCGCAAAAATCTTCTTGCCAAAATAATCGGCTTAACTCTGACCGCATGCAGCAGACACAATCGAATAAAAATGCAGCCAGGATTTTAATCAAGTTTTTGCGAGAAGATGTCCTTGCCTGTCGGAAACCTGCTTGGTGGCACTATACTGTCTTGTGTCACGTGGACAGAAAGTGTCTTACCATGGTTCGTGACCTTGGTTACTTGATTGTCGCCGGACCGAGGATGCTCACACCACACACAGTGTACAAGATGCTGCTAATGACCTGCTGTTCATGATGATGATGATGGCAGGACAATAATAATGTGATTGTAGAGAGAATAGAGGATTGAGAATGTAAGAAGTTATGGGGATGCTGAAAATGTCCAAGTTCAAGGTACGGAATCGTGGCCTATACAGACTGTAACGGAATTCAGTAAATTACAGAAGCATCAGAGAATACTGGGGTTCAAATAAAATAGAGAGGGGCTTGAAGAAAATCCAGGTGTATACAGGGTGTATCAGAACTCTACCGTAAGCTATGTGCCAATGGCATAAGGGGCACCAGAGCATCATTATATGTAGAGGGGTCATCATGTCTAGGCAGCCTCATTACGGAGATAATTGCCTTCAAACACGTAGTACAAAGTATCCTGGGAGGTATGGAAACCTTCAGCCCCGACATCGCATCACTCGTGAAAATAGCAGCTTTTCCATTTAGCTACTAGCATGTCGCATGTGTACTGCATGTCGCATGTGATCTGTGACAATTTGTGACAATCTGTGACAATCTGTGACAATCACTCTTAGGCCCAATTGCTAAATCGCAAATGATCAATTATCTCAGTAATGAGGCTGCCCAGACATAATGACTCCTCTACATTAATTGATCCCCTGGTGCCCATTAAGCCATTGGCACATAGCTTACGGTAGAGTTCTGATACACCCTGTATAGTACAAACTAGTACGCACCTTTTGGTAATTTGAGGCAAAGCTTCAGAGAACGACATGTAGTATGAGTATGATCATCAACATTGTGACGGGATCAACAGGACTTCAAGTACAGTAGGATAATAATAATGCGACGAAATAATTGAAGGGGTCGCACAGTGGAAAAAATTGCGAAGTTCCTGGTCAGACTTCCAATTTGGCAACCTTGTAATGTCCAGTCCAAACATACTTAGGCACATCTAAAAATAACC
>JYFJ02003565.1:0-40158 GCA_000934665.2 Catajapyx aquilonaris | reverse complement strand
GGGGGGGGGCAGCTGGCAACGTGCCCCATTCGAACATAGATCGGGAGGGCATGCGCGCGATCGGCCTCACACCGGCTGCTTGTTGACTCCCCATTTGTGGGACAGAACACACAAGAGAACTGGACAGTGGAGGTAGGGTGTTCATTTGATGAGCATGCACAGTGCTACATTGATAGGGCACGAACATTTTTATTTGTTGATGACGTATGACTGTCATAGCATGCGCTTTTCAGACATAATTTCGTGTTTAATTGATATTAAAAATTATTCAGATGGCTCCTGTGATACCGGTGGCATCTCTGAAGTGCTTGTCGACAACAGATGTCTGCAACAAACTAGTCGGCTCACTTTCAAATCATCGCTCTAGATGCAAACGTCACCGCAGTGGTCTTCCCCCAGATACTATTCCATGTTATGCCTATGACCAACTGGGGGACTACGTCGCTTCCATGTTGCCTGCCAATGTGCGGCAAGATATGCTGTCTCATTTGCTGTTGAAGCCAATCGACTTGCATCTGCGCTACTTGGGTATCAAGATCCTGCTACGACCTGGAGTCAGAGAGCTCAAAGTGAGCTGCTTACCTTATGTTGTCTACAAGTACCCGTATCAGTTTGATTTCACATCTTGTTCAGTTACATCTATTTTAAATTACTGTACTTTGTCATTTTTTTTTCTCCCAGCATGACATGCGCAAATAATTTGCCAATGGTTCTGTATTCATAGTGGACCTCTTATGTTTCTCAGGTGAAGGATATCCTGGACACCATGCAGGGTGGGCTGATGAAGTTCATACGACAGGAAGGTCGACACTTGGAAGTGCTTCATCTGGACATCAGGCTGGATCCCAAGATGGAACCTCTTTTGCTGACCATGCTGCCCAACCTCCATGTGATCAAGGTGCTGTCACTGCAAAGCATGTGCACTAACAAGGCTCTCGAGGTAATAGGATGGAACTGCTGTATACTGGAGCAACTGGACATCAGGTGGTGCAACGGAGTCACAGATCTTGGGCTCAGAAGGCTTGTGAAGAAGGGAAATAGCCCGTATGTACATGGGGGATAAATGTTAATTTTTAATTTTTGCCATGAAGATTTATGTACTGCAAAGGAGCATAACATCAAACTAAAAATATATATTAGTGCTAAGTTACTTGGGTTTTGTTTGCATTAAAGGGATGTAGCACATGCACTTAACATAATAATAATTGGGGTTAGTGCACCGCCCAACGAAGGGCATCTGGCTTTATTATGCTTCAGATGTACAAAGCTTGCACGTGGTCCTTTTTCATAACGCCTGGGTACTGCGAGCGAAAGGGGGGATGACTGGGAGGAGGATGTGCAAAGTGCAAGTGCAATGTCCCAAACGGTACATTTTGTGAACTCCCCCAGATGGATTAGTCTGTTGGAGATTCCACCCGAGACGAACCAGAGACGACCAAACTCTGCACGAGATGAAGGGGGGGATGCCCGGGCTTGGTATCGAACCCTGTACCCTTACATCCATGGGTGCGTGCATTACCGCAGCACCACTCCGCCTCCCCACATGCACTTAACATGGTTTAGCTTTGTCAAAATTTGTGTCACTAACTGTCACATGTTGCATTTTGTCAAGGGTATGGTTTCTCAGTTTTAATACGTTTAGTGATTATTCATGACATGGTGATTGTATTATTACAACAATGGTCACTTTGTTATTTCAGTTGTTGCCAAACCTTGAAGATTCTGGGGCTTGGTACGGCCTGCCATGCCAAGTTATTGACGCCAGAAGGGGTGGCTGATGTGATGAAGGTCTGTAGGAGGATACAAGATGTGACAGACTATCCCCACATGAGTGAGGTGCTCAAGCTGTTGTGGAAAGAAGGTGTCCGCATTACTGACCTGAAAGTCTTCCAGAACATTGATATCACAGTACAAGGCATCTTAGATGTACATCTGATGGTTCCAGACCTGGTTACTTTGTCTTTAGATGGGGTCAGTACGACAGCACTCCATGAGTTGGTAGTCATTCAGAACCTGAGGACACTCACACTGAAGAATTTTGATTGCCAACATCTGTTGGCATACTTGGAGGAACAGGGTCAGACCCTGACTTCCCTCACCCTTGAGGATGGAACAGGTGATTTGAACTTAGTCAGGGTCATGCAATCCTGCCCCGACCTGCCTACTCTGAGTGCCCAGAAGTTGAGCATTATCTCAGGGATGAACTTTGACTTGCACAGCAACCTGACTAATATATCTCTGAGCTTCCTGGATACCAAGGACTTCAAATTGGCCATGCTCCTGCAACAGTGTCCTTCTCTTCAGCAAGTTAATGTGAGTGGAGAGGTGAGTAACTGAGCATGCACTAATGTGCAGGGTGACTTGGAAAGTGTAATACGTTGACAAAAAAAAATTATTTAATTCTTTCAGAGCAAATAAATTCATTGTGATTTTACCAGCTAAAGAATGCAGTGAAAGTGTGTGGGAAAAGTGCCAGTACTCAGTAACCAATATAAATTTAAAATATAACTATGAGAATATACGTACATAAATTATTACTCCTGGCAACTTGTAATCCCTTTTGTGATTTGTTACACCAGTTTATGCAGTACACTTATTGCAAAGGATCTAACGTACAGTATTCAATTTTCACAGGTTACCATAACTGACCTGGAGCTGTCTAAATCTGTGATGAAGAATCCTCTCTCCGATCTGACTTGGTTCTGGTTGGGAAATGCTCCAAATCTGACACAGAAGTCGGTGTGGATGATGCTGGGACTTCCCTCCCTGCGTAACCTAGGTCATATGTCGGGGTGGGGTCTTACCAAAGATGAAGTCTTAGAAGTACTCACCTACATCAGGACGTTTCGGCTGGATCTATATCTTATGCAGTGCTACTTTTTGGATTCTGCACATGATCCATATTTGTAAGGAGTATTGGACTGTTTTTCAATCTTGTCAAATGGTGAACTCAAGCAGATATTATATTTTTATTGACTCGACTTGTTCTGATGAAACACACTGCATAGAAGCAGTATCTGAAATGCATTTCTAATAGTCAAACTTTTTCATGCCGTATGATAGAGCATGGAAGCGATAACTACACTGTGAAAGCATGTATTATTGCTCAAGTAATTATGCGATTACTGAGAAGTACAAATTTTGCTGAGATGTATGTTTGGACTGCTCAATTGAACAAGGTAAACAAACTTTAAATTGGGACAGAGTGAGAACCTAGGGAAGTGTGGTTTACAAAAGGATTTTGGTGTCAGTGGTGGAGTACAGCATGTTGAATCCTGGTCACTTGACTTGTCAGTTATCCAACAATGCAATGCTAAAAATGCGTTTGCGTGAAGAGTTAATAGTGGCAGATTAAAATCAAAGCGAAGCAGAACTCACCTGTACTACCTAAGTATGCTGGCATACATGAGTGTGCTCCTATTATTTTGTTTGTTTGTTATCATGATTATTGTCACCTGTATAGTAATGACATTAGTAACATCACTGAATATTGATGACTGGAGCATATGGCATTCTTTTGCAGTATACACTGTCATGCCAGGGAGAGTACCCTCTCGGATAAATGGAGGAGGTTAGGCTGAAAAGACAAACTGAAAATGTTTCCCTCTGTTCTCTTGCCCTAGTCCATGGTGTAGATGGTTGTTTGTAGTATTTTCAAATCACTCAGGAAATAATCTTACGGACACATATTGTGATATTTCTGCAACATACATTGTTTGGCCATGCAATGTACAACTTCTGCAATGCAATATAGTATTACACAGACATAAGGACCATTGCAATCAGATTTCTAGAAGTAACATACCAGGGTCAGTTCCTGCCATGATACATTGCAGATTAGGAAAAACAAGCAGCATTGTAGTTTCATGGTACTTGGAATAAATGATGAATGTGTTTGCATCTTTTGTGACATAACTTAATGCTATTTTTTATTATCAAAATGATACATTACTACTAGCACTGCCATAGCCAGAATTTCTTCCAGAGGGGGCCCCACTTCACAAATAGTAATGCCAATATTTATTGACATTACTAAAATATAGACTTATGCAATATTCAATGCTGAGGAATATCATATGAATAACCTCATATGTACTGCATTGAAATAATTAGTATATGACTACCTGTACTGCTAAATACAGGAGGGTTAACGTAACAGAAATGGCTTGTCCAACATTAGCGTCACTTGTGGCATGACTTGTGCATGAAGTTGCCTTGAAGAATGAGGAAATTAAGTCAGTAATGACAGCTGAAGGTGCACTGCATCCAGATTCAGGTGATACAGCATTCATGTTACAGATTGCGAATGCTGACAGCAGTCGACTGGAAGGCATGCATTGACATTGAAATTATCTGCTAAAATTTCCTGAGGAATTGTATTGAAATGCAGGCAACTTACTCGCACTCATGATAATCCAGGTCGTACGTGAGCATGTCATTGATGTGATCCACTCCAGCACTGTTTTGGGTGCAGGCTATGAATTTCTGGGTGCTCCAACAATCAGGATGGTCTAGTAATTCTAAAATGTATGCATTTTTAGCCTGAATTAAAAGGTAGGCTCTTGTAGATTGGGGGCCGTCCATAATCCGCGCGGACAAGTGAAGGGGAGGAGGGGGGTTGCACTTTGTCCGCTTTTGTCCGTACAGGGGGGTGGGGGTAGAAGTAAGTTGTACGCGCGGACAATAAACGTCAAATGAATATTAAGGACTCGGCCGTTTTTTAAGTCAGACCTCTCAAATATACCGTAATGCCTCTGAAAAAAGGAATTTGTGTGTAGATATCAAAAAATAAAAAATACCAATATATTGAAAATAACACTTTCAGTGTGGCGAAGCGGGGGCAAGGGGGGGGGGGGTCAAGGAGGCCATGTCCGCTTCTGTCCGCAAAGGGGAGGGGGGGAGGTAAAAAAGTGAACAAATCTGTCCACGCGGATTATGGACAGCCCCTTGCATGTTAGATTGAAAACAATACCAAGTACACTCCACCTGATGCAGTCTCAGAGATAATCATAGGATCATATATGACAGTACCCAAAACAATTTGTGTGCTCACCATGTGCATTTTTCCTGTCACCCAAGCACAATGAATTAGCTGCAGCATCAAGTCCGGTAAGCCAACGATCAAATCGTTGTTGGCCTTCATCTACACTGCATCCAACATCAACTATGTCCTTGGCACAGCTTAGGGCATCCATGATGGAGCTGTGGAAAAGTGAAATGGACATTATGGACTTGTCTAGATGGAAGCCTTTCACATACACAACCTGCAAAAGTCATCTACTCCTCGCTTGGTGCACTCGTTTGCCAAGGGATGCCTCTTCGTGCTTAGGTGACATTGTAAATTCTTCCTCACTTCTTCGAAGCAGTGGTCTGCGATGTTTGGTAAGCAATCTTGGTCAGAATAGTCTTGCTCTGGGAAGATCATGTTATAATGAAATAATAATGGCATTGCCCTATATTGTAGAGTAGAAGGTAGCACCTGTGCCAGTATTATTTGTATTTTCCCAGTAACTATTCGGCACACTTGGATGGATACTGAGAAGTGATTAGCTTACCTGCAGAACTGAAACTAGCACTGAAGAGAATGAGCAGCACTAGAAGTGGCATGACTGCAGTTGGCTGGGTGGCTGTTGTGAAAGATCAGTTTGTTTCTTCCGCTTCGTAATGGGATCCTTTGTGCTAGGGGATAGGAGCATCCAGGAAGTGATAACTTTATCAGCAGGGTAGGAAGTGGAAGAGGAATGAAGCAAGAGTGAAAATCTTATATGGACTCATTAGAGGCAGCTCACATTAGTGAATGCTTACCCTGGAAGGGCTACAATAACCCTTCTGATCTATTCAAAATCTTATACACTGCCACCCTCTACATGTGTTGATCTACTTATTGTTGAGTATTGTCAGGTATTATTCATTCAGTATTAAAAATTTATATTCTGCTTCACATAGAGATGATTCACTTGACTATTTTATTGTAGCACCATAGCATGTATCAATATCCCGCCAGATCTCAACTTCCTGAGTGTGTGTAAAATCCAACACTGCATGTCGCCCGTAATCTAATTATTTATCTGGTGAGTGTTGGGGGTATAACACGATTGGCACGATCATGCAAAGTTTGCATACATGTTCTTCCCTTCGACTATTCCAGAAATTGTGTGCAGGAGATGTCATTAAGTGGACAAGGTTTTAATGCCACACACACCTGTCAACACCTCATTAAAAGCATGGGGAGGGGGGAAAACCTTGCTCCACACAAACTCGTAACATCACGTCAGTTCTCTTCCTTCTTTTTGCAAATAAGTCTAAGTGGCAGTGCCATAAGTATCATCACAGAACAATTGTAGGTGATTTAAATACAAATGGAAATTTTGATTGTTTGCTGGGGAAATTGTCGTACTTGCAATTATCATTGCAATTACAAAGAGCAAGTAAAAACGAGTAAAGGAAGAAACTCCCACAGTAAAAGGGGCACACTCCATGTTAATATTGTAGGGGCTCAAGCATGGTGTCAGCCAACCGATACTACTCCGTACGAAACTACTCGCCTAACCATTACTGTAAAGACAATGGACCTCGTATTCTTTTGCACTCATTTTACTTCCCTTTGAACTAGAACTAGAAGCTTTTTTTTTTGTTTTTTTTTAAAAATTTATTGTACCCCGGTGGGTTTAAAAAACCTTTGGGGGGAGACGACCGGTTACATTGTAAATATAATTGCTAACATTGTTACTAGTTTGGTTTTTAGCGTAATACATATTTACAGCTTTACATCTAAAGGGGGAAACATCTTGACATATTTGATAATTTGGGAAATATGTATGAGGTTGACAAAAAATAAATATATTGTTGCTGTTGTTGTTGTTGTTGTTTTATTTTATTTTTTATTTTATTTTTACATCGCTGAAGACGTTATGTTGAAACTATGCACTTGCTCACATGCCTCAGAAAATTTTGGAGGTTGTAGAAGTTGTGTCCATCGATATTATTTGTCATTGCGACCGTGTTTAAGTTTGGTGCCGGCGGAAAGGAATGTAGAAAAATTGCTCGCGGAGTTGAAAAGATTAGACAGTCATACAGTATGTGATAAAGATCAAAGGGTGCGTCGTCGGTGCAATATGTGCAGTTTGTTTCTGGCGTTAGTGGAATGAATGATCGACCAGAATTTAAATAAATAGACCTGTTTTTAATGTTTATTATTATTAATCGTTTGATTTGTAACGGCAAGTTTGCTACTAAATATGACGTATTATTTACCCCATTTGAATAAATCTCTATATACTCCTTGTACCGAGTGGTGCACTGAAGTTTCTCCAAGTCAACTATGTGAAGACTATGTGCTAGTTTTGTAAGGCACAACCGTTGGTCTACTTCCTCCAACTCTTCTACCGCTGTGCCCGCTTTTCCTAGGTGGTTTTGTACGTGATTTATCCATATTAGTCTTTTGGTTTTTGTTGAATGTAGCGCCACGATTCGTAGGTAGGAATTATGCAAGAGTGGCTGCGTTTGCGTACACCTCAATTTCCTAATGTATCCCAAAAGGATTTTTGTCAGTCTAACTAGAAGCAAATATAAAAACAGGAAATGCGGTGACCGCGAGAGTCAGTACACTGCAGTTTTGAGTACTCCCAGTTTGAGTTGCAGTACTCCCGCAGTCATGAAGCCAGCCAACTTGATCTACAGTAAGACTACTCATGGCAGTGCATCTATCTTGAGGTAAGTCATGAAACTTAGACAAAATTTTCAATTGCAGAATTTACTTTCAAGGGAGAGACAAGTGTACGATATTATCTAGTTTTACTGTGAATCATAGGAATGATTTCGAAAAGTGTCTGATGTAATCATGTGAGTTAATTATACTTATTTTTTATTATTTTATTTTAAGTTACCCCATTATTGGGGCAGAGCCCCTTTAGGGGGACAGCTGAGTTAATTATACTGTAATTATATGAAAGTTTAATACGCACCATTGTTGGGTGCATGATCGTGCATCAATGTTGAGCAAAACATAATCGAAACTTGTTAGTTGAATCCTTCATCCTTCCCCTGAGTTTGTTTTAAACCTATCCGACTTAATTCCATATAACTTAAGGTCAGCTACCGGTACTACCTGCGGTGACATGACAGTATGCTTAGGGAGACCCAGTTGCATGAAGAGTTTTGATGACAATAAAGGTTAACTTCATTTATTGACAGATAACAGATGTACTTGGCATAAAACGGCAGGAGTAAACTAAAGATATATCGATGCACGTCACTAGTATGGTGCCATGGGCTGCTTGATCCGAGGTTCAGCACTAAACTTGATCACTTCAGGTGGTGATTCAGTGGACTCGACTGTAAAGTCCTTGATTGCTGGCATCAGACGCAACTTCCTCCCATGCCTACCCTCCTTCCTGTGCCAGAGTCCAGACCTGGGCCTGCCACCCAAAAATCGCATCCTTTGAGCACTCCCAATTGGTGTGCTTCCATGCTCCACATTGGATACCCTTCCCACAGTGGCCATGCACTCCTGCGACAAGCACACCTCATGCTTCGAGGGGAGCGAAACGATGCACTTGTCTCCAATCTTTCGCAGGAGTGTGGCACAAGTACCAGCAGCAATGCAATAAACTCCACCTTCTGTTGGTTTGCGTTCTACACAATGAATAAGACTGCCCACTGGAAGGGCTCCCAGTGGATGTGAATCCCCTTCATTGGCTCGAACAGCAATGCGTGGTATCTCCCCGGACGTCCTGATAAGGTCTCCTGGCTTCATATGTTCGGTCGCAAGCACATAGCGCATGTGCTCACCCGAGGCCACCAGAGCAACGAAAGCAGTGTGGCAGTAGCACTCCAGGATCTTCAGAACCTTTTCCACCAGCGGAGGTCCTTCCTTCGGACCAACACGTTTGAGGTCAACCCACAGGAACGTCACAGGTCGGCCACCACCCACACCCTCCACCACCTTGCGTCCTGTGTGAATGAAAACATCGCATCAAGCACTGCATATTTGAAGTCCCCCTGGCACTGACCTGTGACCGGGTCCCTCCCTCCAAGCTTGGTAACCCGGAGCGGCTCAGTGGTGTACTTCTCCGGGAAGTGCACGATCCGCCTGTACTGCTTCCCTCCGCCCGGCTTCGGAACCTGCACGTCGCTAACCTTGTTCCGAACAGGCTGTGCCCCTAGCACCGCACCCAGGGCCGGAGCAGCGGTGATCCTCAACGCAGAGAGCCTGACCAGACCCCACCTGCTCAGCGCCATCTTGGAATGATGGTGGTGTGTTCCCACTTCCTGTGCAGATGACGTCTGGTGCTAACCCCACTCCCTGTGCTAGTCCTGCGCGCCAAAATGCGGCTCAGAGAGATCGATCCTTTTGGAGTGTGGCGGACCTTCAGCTGCTGGACCATTTAGGACTGATCAATGCCCGTCCGCTGAGAGAGCGGAATGATGGGGCTGGCTGGAGGGAGCGTGGTGTCGTCTGCTGGCGGAACGGGCAGGGCGGGAATAAAGGGTAAGTCGGTGGGTGGTGTTGGAACGTCGTCTGTCCGGTTCAGTTGGCTGGTGCTGACGGTGCTGGCTGTCTTCGTGCTCATCCTGACCAATGTCCTGATGGAGGTGCTCAACCACATGCACATCAACCAGGTCCTTACTCCATTGGTGTATGGTGGGGATACGGCGGTCCACGCTGGGATCCACCATAGGCACCATGCCAGGACCAGGCCACTGTCCAACCCAGGAAATGGAACCACACCATGTGGAAATAACAGGCGTAAGAAATGCATTGTCATGTGGTATGGCGGTGCAGGGATTAAATAAAATGTGCCTCTCTTGTCTTGGCGTGGGGAACCATTCAGCGAGGAAGGCAGCGGAGGACATTCAAGTGAATGAAGTCCTTCCAAACTGTGGCCTGAAGAAGCAATGCCCCCCGTCCACATTCCCAGTACATGTGTATTCAGGGGAGGACAAAAATGACCAGCCCCAAATTTGCATCAGGGGAAAATAGTAAGCACAGGGTGTCCTCAGTGGACAATGGTGGTCATATGTGTGCATGCTCACTGTTTCATCTGTTGCATGCTCACAGTTGCTGTGTAGATATCTGCACATTGCATATCACTTTAAGGCTGTGTTGCATAAACGTTGTATACACTGTGGTGGAACAAGTATGCTATGCATTTATAGAATGAGCTCAACCACTTGTTTGGGTTTGCAAATTTTGAATTTTTTTGCTCCACAATTGCGATGGGTTAGAAACAAGTTATTTGTTGCAAGTATAGAAATCACTGTTATAGAAATCACTTGTGACAGTTCTTTTATTTTCTCACCGGAACTGCATTCAAATTTTTTAAAGTAATTTGCCCTGTACAATTATATGCATTTTCAGTACAGTGATTGTGCCATGATAGTATTCCACATATTTTGATGAAGAATTGGATTTAAAATATGTTTTTGTTCTCTCACAATCAAGTGCCTATACTACAAAGAATAGTGTTTGTAAGCATTAGTGATATCTGAATAGTTGCAATCCAATCATTGTTTGTTATTTTATATTTCTAGCTACTCAGGAACATCTTCAAGTCCCACAGGAAGGGGAATCACTGTTGTTGTCATAAACCCACAGCCCTTCTATGTTGCTGACATGCGGACCTTTGACACATACCAGCAGAATGGTGTAGAGATGGTGGCTTACTTGGAGCAAAATTCCACTCACGGAGACATCCTGATATTTCTCACCTTTGACGAGGCTTCAGCCAGTATGGGAAGCAATGTTAAAAAGGTTTTATTTGAACTGGGTAAGTATCGGCACACAACATGGGCACGCTGGTGTCAGTAATTAATGTATTAAATAATAGCTAGCTGTTCTTTCCTACTAGAGTATGGTTTCATATTAGCAGAAGAATTGGCATGGCATACAATTGCCTTGTATGTGATGTGTAAAGGTCTTTTAAAGTTAATGGCAATGCATCCAATATTTTGTCTTAACAGTGAAAGAATGTTTCTAAATTGTGCTTTGGTTAAAGTATATTTGAGGTGTATTTTTCAGCCCAAAGAGCAATAATACTGTCAAGCCAGAGAGAACACGACTAATAGGGTCATTTTAGTTTACTTTTACCGATTGTGTTGAACTGTACATTCATATGACTTCTTTGGGGAATATATTGAGAAGACAAACTACTTTTGTGGCACAGGAAGTGGCAAGATACAAAACCTTCTATTCAGAGCTCAATGGTACATGATCACGCAGAAGGGAATATCTGGCTTTACACCTTACGAAGAATTGAACTTGGCCAGGAATTCAAAATGGGCTGCACCAATCAACTTGCGACTTTGTGTTCCCAGGAAAAGTGAGTTACTTTTCATTTAAAATTCATTAATTATGGATGGGGAGATCTCTTGTAATATTAAAATATTTTCATCTGCCTGATGTTACAGTTCATGGAAAAATGATTTCCCCTGATCCACCACCCAGGGAAAATTTGATGAGAGCCTCATTTTGTGAGAGGTACCATGATTTTGGCAGTTTTTGTAGCGGTGAGTTTGTCTTCAGCAATTGTGGACAATATGTAAGAAATCCCAGATTGGGATATTTCTGCCCCTGTTGTGAAATACCCTTTAATTTTACTCTTGCCATAATCTCAATGCAGAGGAAAATCGCCATGAGCCAATAGTGCCTGCCGTGCTGACCCAGCGAAACATGGTGGGCAATCCAGCCTTCACAGCCCCCATTCTGGTGCTGGCCAGCCGTCACCCGAGGTCTCTCCTGCTCACCTTGGAGACCCTCATCCGCCAGCCGGGTATTAACCCTCGGCATGTGGTGGTCCTCTACAGGCATGGATGGAACATGGCTGCACACTTGGTGCCTCTCTTTGGGTTTCACTCCTTGCCAGTTGGGTTTGACACCTCTTGGAGTAAGTATCACTTCTTGAACACACATCTGAAGTTTTCGTGCAATAATATTTCAGCATTATTATGCTAGACTTATGTTCTGTAGTGTTTGTGTAGTTGGGGATTTCTCTCTTGGTCTACTGCAAGGTCCACTGGAATATTATTCTTGGTCCTTTAATGTTTCAATGAATGAATAGTGAATTATTATCATCATGTGCATTGTCAGTGGTATTATTTTAGTTTTGACCTATACTTTCCAAAGGTGACAAGGAACATGACTGACTGATGAGGCATTTTTTTGCAAATTGTAGAAATTTTAGTTGCAGTTGTAGAGTGACATTGGTTATTATTTAAATTTTGCAGAAAAGTTGCAGATGGGCTTGGAATATTCTCGAACTAAGTTCCCGGCTCAGAAGTTTGTGATAGTGATTCATGAAGGAGTCATGCTGTCTCCAGACTTTCTGTATTACTGTGCGCAAATGCTTCCTGTCCTACAAAAGGATGAAACTATATTGGCTGCCTCTGCTTGGAATCCAAATGGTGAGGTCACATTTATCTTATTGTAATTCTGAAGTTAGTGGCATGAATTTTTAAATGACAGGATTTGAGGGTGTGTCCACCAACCCATCATTAGCCTACAGAGTAGATGGGTTTCCTGGTGTTGGACTCTTGATGTCGATGAAAGTTTATGAAGCACATATGATTGGGAGGATGGACAAATGCTGTTCTAACCCGTAAATATTAATATCACCTCAGATTTCTTCCCCACCTTCATATTTTGTCATTGTTTAATTTTCTTTTTCAGACCATGGTTAGGTTGGTCAATTGAATCTGATGTGGGGAAGCACCACATAATAATCCCTGACGTGTCTCGAGTGTTGCTGAGAGTGGCTGATCAACTGACCAACTCAAGTGCTAGCCAGGCTTATTTTCAGAGGCCAAGAGTGACGCAAATGTAAGTCAGGGAGATTATTGCTAAAATATTTTTTGACGATGTTGGGAATATGGAAAAATCAGCCAGTACTGGAATGAATTATGTGAGTTTTGATTAGCTACTGCCCACTGATAATATGTATACAGCCAATACAGGTAGCATTAGAGTCACTCATGTTGAATATTTTGTTTATTGCAAAGAGACCTATGTAAGCACTGACAGTCTTTTGTTGCTGCTCCAGGCTTAAGCTTTAGCATACCCTACCATGAAGCACTCTGCTTGCTGCTGACTTTTCTGTCTACTGCTCTGGCGTGGAAAAAAAAAGAAAGAAAAAGAAAAAAAACAGGAAAAAAAACATATCCAGAAGAACTAAGTTATTGAAAAATTTCAGAGAGATGTTTAGTTTGTGGTGGGACAAGTGTCTCTACCACTCGCCCATTTACTCTAGTTTCAATATGCAATGCAATGCTGACAGGTGATTTACACTCCAGAGTTGCACCGAAGCAGGTTGGCATAGTGGATAAGGCGTCCGACTGCTAATCGGGAGGTCCTGGGTTCGAATCCCGGGGCCGGCAACTCTGACCGTGGTTTTCTGTGGTTTCCCACGGTCCTTCCAGGGAAATTCCAGAGTTGTTTCCGTAATTAATGGGCCACAGCCGCTTCCTTCCGTCCCTATCCTATCCCAATGAGCACAGTAAAATGAAAGCAAAGAGTTCCAGCCAAAACAAACTTCCCCCCTAAAGAGCCGATGGCTGATAACGGGGTATGAATTATTTATTATTATTATTATTATTATTATTATTATTATTATTATTATTATTATTATTATTACACTCCAGAGTTGCATTCCCCCTAACAGATGATTCAATAATTGAATTGAACATACAACATAAGGATGTTACATAGGGTAGGGGGTTGTGATGTGATATGATCTGACGTGTAATGCAGACAATTTTGCATAATGTTTTATTTTTATTCCTGATGCTCTCTTGATGTATTGCAGACAGACTGCCAAGTGGATTGATTCACCAATGAACCTGGTTAGTGACAAGTATTACCAGCGTGTGGAGGAGCTGGTGTCCAGCAGTTTTCCAGTCCACATGAATCTTGGTGACCTCAACAGATGTGTTGAGAAAAAGCCAATTAAGTTTCTTCAGGAACTCATGAAAGAGACTGGGTATGTTAGAGTTACATTGTTAACTTGTCAAATATAATTTTCCTTCCTAATTTGTTGGCAATATCAAGCTTGGATTTATTTTGTATGAGAGGGCATGATTTTTTAAACCATTACTTTTTATAAACAACTGTGGATAGCCCTAGGTCTAGCTGTATAGTTTATAACGAATCCTGTAGCTCTAATAGACCAGTACACATTTTAACTGTCACTCCCTGAATATTTCAGGCAAAATTATGCATTGTTTTATGAGGAGTCTGATCAGGAAAGTCAACCACTTCTCAAAATGTTATGTGAGTGCTTCCTGATGGCACATGGGCCTGATTTACAACCACAAGGAACATACAAGCATACACTGAGGTGCAGTTGATTATCAGGTAATTAGGACTTGTTGCAATAATATTAACCTTACTTACAGGTTTACGGTGAAAGGGAACAACATTTCTCTTGTGGAAGCAAAATCACCTTTTTTTAAACTGAAGCCAAGTGATCACAAACCCATGAATGGCTCCTGAGACTTTATTGCATTTTTAATCCCTCAAGTTGTGAGGGATACTTTTAAGGCTGATGAACCAAAAATTCTAAGTGACACCAAATATTTTTTATTCATAATTATTGCGCATGATTGTCATGAATATATTTGGAAGGGAAAATGCTTGATTGTAATGGATAATAAATTTTTAAAATATTGAAGTCCTTTAAAGAGTGTATATAATCTGTGAAAGAATTTGGGGGTGGATTCCTCAAATGTCGTTAAGTCAAATTTTCATCGTAACTGGTCTTAACCATAGTTACAAACTCGCTGGTTATGACTCGGTTCGACCTATCATAGTCACCGAGGGTCATGGCTGCTACGAGATATTTAAAAATCTCGTAGGTTGATGAATCCGCCCCTTGCTTTGTAACAGTGCAATGTCAATGTATTATTATGGCAAATGTTTATATTTTTAAAGTATTTTAAGATAAGTGACTGTTACAGTTGATCCAGTTGCTTGGTCCCAATGTCATGGATTGTTATTTTATGAATATATTGTAACATTTTTATTAAAGTCCCTAAGTTAGATGTGCATGACTGGCAAATTTATAATTGTGTTTTTTCATACATGGATGTAACATTACCTGAAGTATATGAGAAGATAACTTTCTTTTGTACGTGATTGAAAAAAATAATTATGTTATTCTTTAGACAGTGTAGACATAGAAGAATTTTGACATTTCAACATTTTGGCCGATTGAAATTGCTGGATTGTAGTCTGTGCCAGTCCCAATACCACCTCTAGAGCAGTATGTTTTCAAAACTTATCGGTATCACGGCACAGGGCCTTTATGGTCGGGTTGCCGTAACTCTGACACAGTATCACGGCTCACAGTGTTTCTATCCACTTCCTCTTCATCTGTAGTAGTCTCATGGAAGAAATAGGGTAATGGCATGCAGCATGCTGAAGAGGAATCAGTGTACCTGCCGTCTCCCTGCCCATTCTCCTGTTGTATTTTCTCTCCATTTCTCCGCTAATGGGGAAAACCCTTCATTTGAACACAGCGGATGTGAACACTCTCAAAATGCCAACAAAAAATACTTTCATAATAAGTAGCTGCGGTCAGCCTGATACAGGTTTGTCATCAGCAAGCAGAGACCATCTGTAGAAGAATTATTATTCTCATAGTGCTATGTGCCAAATTGTATATGTTATGATTATCTGTATTTTTTACTTCATCAGGAGAATTGGAATACTCTGTCACTGTTGGCATCCTGCTAGAAATGTTTTATTACAATTTTTTAAACAAGTGATTTATTATGGGTCAAGTCACCTAGAGTGAAAGAAAACCAAACAACTTGCAACAAGCGACATTGACAAGAGGGGGAAAAAAATATTTATTCCAGCCTGTTTACATGACTCTTGCAAGGGATGACACTGATTTATTAATTACAGCGGGGACAAGTTGCATAATAGTTTTATGCCTTTGTTTTTCTTTCCGAGTTGGAACATTCACTAGGAGACTTAAAATGTGGAATTGAGCCTTCAATAGTCGCTGCCATTGTTATGATTTTTTTTTTGTAGACTACAACACACCGTTTCAATAACATACATTGTTGATTTTGTAAAGTTACTTGTAACTAATATGTGGTGCCTATGGGCGGTGAGTTGAGGTAAAGCTGGCCAAACGTAGATAAACACATATTAAGATGGTGTGGGAAGGAGGTGTTGGTGGCAGAAACTCTTTTTTGTGAATTACTGTATTTTACTCTGATCGTTTTCTACGATCACCTTCAGTAGGGCTGGGCGACCTGTCCTCAGATGGATTTGACTCTGGTGCAACTGATCTCTTGCCCAGAAACTCTGACCCCATCCTCCTCTTCCCTAGAAACTCTGACCCCATCCTGCGCTTCCCCAGAAACTCTGAGCCCATGCGTCTCTTCCCAAGAAATTCAGATCCCATGCGCCTCTTTCCCAGAAATTCAGAACCCATCCTTCTCTTTCCTAGAAATTCAGATCCCATCCTTCTCTTCCCCAGGAATTCAGATCCCATACGCCTCTTCCCCAAGAATTCAGATCCCATACGCCGCTTTCCAAGAAATTCAGACCCCATTCTCCTCTTCTCAGGGAACCACATGTCCTCTGCTGCTGCTCCTTCATCCTCAGGTTCAGGGTAAATCTCTGGAAAATCACCTAGGTGCAGATCAATCTGAAAAGATAGGGTATATTTAGCATTACCGTGTACTTCACAATTTAGTTGCTACTTTGTTAGTTCTTTAGTTGAGTTCCTTTAATTGAGATTTGACTTTATAGTTATATTTTGATACATTAGGTTTAAATGTTTTGGCTCTATTTGCCTTTTTATTATTTATGTTATTTGTTTTTGTTTATTGTTTTCATATAATCTTATGTTTTTCATTTTTTTCATTTTTTAGAATGACATCTAATGTATTATGGTTGGGCAGGACTAACCGCATCTTCAGCACTCCTCTTTCCAAGGAACTCAGATCCCATGCGCCTGATGGGCCTAAATGGAATCCCGGAAGAGTACCCTCCCCCATATGGGCCCGAACTCTCTCCTTGGTCATGCATGGCCATTAGAAAGAAGTGGAGTAATTCTCGAGCTGATAGGGCTCTCTTCTGTACCGCATCTTCCACCCCATCGTATTCTTCATCTTCAGGCTGCAGTTCCTCTGGAGGTGCTACCTCGGAATCCCAATCACCCCTAGTTGCTGCTAGAAAAAAGGATGAACCAGGTCAGTTCTACACTTATAAATAATTATATTAAATAAATTATTAAAAATTAAATAAATTATTAAATAAATCATTAAAAAATTAAATTAAAAAATTAAATAAATTATTAAAAATTAAATTAAAAATTAAATAAATTATTAATAAAATTATGAATAACTATTTGCCTCAGATTAGAGGAAAGTGAATATTAATATTGACATATTTACTATCTAAGTTTAATGCATATTTCATTCATTGGAATTTTTGCACCTCTTTGTGCTGGAGTTTCATAGCGCAGTATCGGTCTGGCAAAATTAATGACATGCGATTTCCAATGCTGCATGCGCCAGGAGCTATTGTCAAACCTTGGCATGCGGCCCTATTAAGCGCACTTTGCCAGCTCTCATATATTACCACTTCATCCGTGAATTTATTTCCATCGCTTAAGCTCTAGTCACATTTCATTGTGCTAATCAGAGCTCAAGAGTTGTGTAATTGAAGAGCTTTTTGGCAAACACTTCTGTAGCCTAATCTAGCTGTCCACATATGCACATTGCAACATGAAGATTTCACACTGACGTTTTTTTGGATATTTGCTGCAATTTCAGCTTTCTATACTTTTGCTAATGCTATACCCAAGTGATTTTTCTGCTACAGTATGTAAAATGCTAATTAACCGAATAATTCCTGACAACTTGACGCGACTATTCCATTTCGCATTTTTGAATCCATTTTCTCCACTTGCTCGGTTTTATTGGAAAGGCGTGTTCTGGGTGTTTAGAGGACCGCCAATTTCATGCGCAGAAACCAATTTTCAGTTCATTATGAGTCACTTCATGCTTCCAATCTATGCAGGCGGTTGATACTTCAAACAGCGAGTCTCACAATGATTCTAAGTGAAAATGGACCGCGTTTGTGACGTAGAATCTGCGTCTTTATATCTGAAATTATGGCGTGATAACAACAGCGCGTGTTTGCGAAAGTGTTTAGCATGGTGGGCTCAATTGGGATAATAATTAATATGGCTTCATCAAACATGAGTAGTTATTAGCTGGCCGGATATTACTGACCTAATGGGCCCGGTTTTAAACCAGGGGTAAATGTATTGGGTGTTCATTCATTTTGTACTTGTATTTTGCGTAATCATACAAAGGAACTGAAGGCTATAATACAGCATGTACTTTCTCTGACGTAACACGTATATATATATATATGTGACATGTTGAAATCGAAATCCTTGTAAAGAAATATAGCAAAATTTCTTCTTGCACATGTTTTTAAGCAACATTGTCTTTCAAAATCCAGGCAGATTACAAGAAACGCAAATACATGCTGCGTAAATTAGTTAGGTTATCTGCATCATTACGTGAGTGTTTTGCAATGTTGTGCACGTCAGAAGCATTCATTTTGTTTAGGGCATTAAAAATTTGAACCTAACTTGGGACGACACTGTACAGTACGGTACAGTGCAAACATATTAATGATGATAAAAAATGTGAACTGTATAATAGCTGAAGTAATAATCTAGTGCCCGGAAGTTTTAATTAGAAGCAACACATTACACACATGTGCTGGCATTTGTTAAAATTTTTACAGGTTATTTCATCATGACCCTTGTGAAGGTTGTTCAATGCCCTAATTATGAATAATTATGCTATATTTATACTTGAAATGATAAATAACTGCTTTAGCACAAAATATTACCTGACTGCTGATTGGTAGGCTGAGATGCATTGTCATCTTGATTGGCTCGCACATATCCGGCAGAAACGCAGAGGAAGAAGAGGAAGCAAAGCGAAGAGAATTTCCCAACTCGATGCATATTTAAAACCGTGCCTGAAAAGAGATGGAAGGAAAAGGTTTTACAAAAAAAATTCAAAGTTTATAACCTTCTTTTGCAGACCCAAATGGATGTACTACACTCTAGACATATCCCAACCGAGGACTCTTATCATTCGAACCTGCAGCTCTTGTGATTTGATTTATATAGCCCCTGTGCCTGCTTGTGTATTGCACGAGTTTTGCTCCAGACCCATTCACAAGAGGTTTGTTTTACTCTTCACTTCACGTTCATGCCTTTTGGATTTTCTCATGCTTTTCCACTTGCAGGGATGAAATCTTAGGAGAGCGATTCTGGATTTAATGTAGGCGGTTCGTAATTTATTGGGGAGATGTGCTCGTGATTTTTGGATGAAATGCTAGTCACGTTCAAATGTTTTAGTTACAGCTTGTTGCATAATTTTTAAATTGACCGTGATTGCACTAGAAGAGTTCATTAAAAATATAGGCTCAATTACAGTTGATTAAGGGGGAGAATTATTAATTCCCACACTGTTCGTTAGTTCGGGTCATCAATATATAATGATCTGGATTATTAAAATTGGAGGTTGCAGAGGGTGCGAATTTCAGAGATTAGAGAGGTATTCTTGGCGGACCGGTGTCTTATAATGATTCAATCTTCTAGGATGAACTGGGAACCAGAGAATCACTTTAAGTCGAGGTGTCATTTGGTCTCCCTTGTCTCATTACTGCTAGATAATGGGCTTCAAACGAAAGGTATAAAATATCCTGACATGTTGGCATCCATCCGCGCAACTTGACTTTTTCAATTTAAAATACACGGCAACACGGTGGTGTAGTGGTTAAAGTATCCACTATTCTATACCTTTATACCTTAGGCTCTGATGTGCAGGTGCAACATATATACATAGATGGTTTTGCATATGTATGACACCTACGCTCGAGTTAATTATATTATCATGTCACTTCACAGGAGAGCTAAGCCAGGCCATGTAGGTGTTGAATAATTATCTAGATCAGGCCGGTGTCACATTGATCAAGCATGTCTCCATGGTCTGATGAAGCCGTTGTTTTGTGCATACTTAATATGAACCACGTTTTATATTTTACGCAAAAAAAGGAGTGGCCCGCTGGCTCTGGCTTATCGTTTGCAAATGACCAGAGATTAATGACGCATGAAGCAGATCCGGAACATTCCTGGACCTAGTCAAAAAGCGGTTCATGCCCCGATGTGCGCCTCACATAAAAGCAAACCCCGACCTTTTTCATAATTGCCCATGAAATCACCGCAACCGGCCACGTCCTCGCGGGAGCTCTGCATATTTGCCTTGGGCAGGAATTTATTCAAACACGAGAGTGTCGGGATGTCGCGTCGCGTCGTAGTCGCCAATATCCAAACCCGGAAGATACCTTGACATTAGCTGCAGACCTTTCTGTAATGGTCACGGGTCATGTTGGTAAACTGTGGAGGTTGAACGAACCAGTCATATCTAATACGGGTCTCGGACTTATCGCCCCCGCCGTTTCGCCCCCGTGATATATTCGTCGTGGTGGGCAAAGCCACAGTAACGTTCGTTGTCCATGCATGATAGAATCCATACGTCACAATTTGTGGTCATTATACAATGTTACAAGTGAAATGCAGTGATGGAAAAACAAATGTCAATCGTAACGACCTTCCCTGCTATATTGATTTATATCACTTTTTTTCAGGATGAGAGATCAAAGGGAAACACTCCACCCTGATGCTCAACATCACACGAATTGGTGAGTAGGTATTTCATGATTGGGTGATATATTTTTTTACCCACAGGGATTGTGCAAGACATTGCTTAATTATTTCATGATGTATATGGACGACATAACATTAATGGCCGAATTGAATAGCGAGTACTAACGAAATGACTATTGAATAATTTTTTTTGTTGAGAGTATATGCCAAAAGTATATATGCGAAAGTTTGCAGTCCATATGAACACCAGTAATTTCCGTCCCTTAATACATGAGATGACGCATTTCATCCGAATTTTCTATGGAAGAATAGGAGCGGAGCACATTGTGTGACGATTGTAATGAGTTCTTTTGTTTCTTTTAAAATGCTCCGTTTTCCAGATGAAGAGGAAGCCTCGAAATGATTTACACCTTTTGTTGCTGAACCTGCTGCCTTTTAAAATTACAAAAAAAACCTAATAGAAATAGCAATCAAAAATTGCGACACTAAAGTTGACCAAAGCACATAAAATTAAGTTACACGCTAATTAGGACACAGGCGTTAATTTTTATACCGGTCTTTTACGTCAGCTCGAGGGAATTTACACGCATTGCTAGGTTCTCCGAGAAACTTTAGCTCAAAAATTAATTTTCATATTAGCTGAACTGTGTCGATTGAGCGGCGACAAAGGCGGAAATTCAGGTAACTCATGTGATGCAAGTGCCAAGCGTTCATCTCTTTCAATAAAAACGCTTTATGGGAAGCCTGGCAGCTGAATTTGCATTCGCATATCGGTTGTAAGGTAGTCGCCCGAGGCTGTTCGCCAATGCACAGATAGCTAAAGCTATGAGCTGTTTCAAACAGGTCGTAATTAATGATCCTGGAAGTAAATAATACGTCGTAATATATGTTGGATGTCAGCACACACGTCATTATGGAGCTTCTAAAATTAGGACCAGTTTTATTTTGAGGGTGGAATGTACTGAATTCACAAGTGGGATTTTATATTGGTCCTTTTTTGTGACGGAGTCGCGAAACTTGGCCTTTACTCTAAAAAAATTCGCCAAATTGTGACTATTATCCTATAATGAGATACAACTTTTACCATTTACCAGGCTCTATATAGTGTTGCAATGTGCATAAAAATAGGTTTTTGTCGCTTCCATTCCCTGTTGACAGAGTGACATTTCATGGACGGGTACTTAATATTTAAATTGCCATTGATATTTTGGAATCGCTCTGGAACATGGTGGTAATATATACTATCTTTTATTACGAAATAAGCTGATCACAATTGCATCACATGGGATTTTAGTGTCAGTGTGTAATTTGGCGGTGTGTTTGCAGTGCCCTTTTAAAAATACATGGGCTTTGATTTAGTCATGCCCCAATCGCCTCTAATGATTGTGGCAGCATTTATGATGCTTATAAATATTTAAACGGTCTATTATAGTGACGCATTTTTAGTACGGGGTTGGAAAATATTGCTGAAAACAATCACTATAAGATCAAGAGATAAGTTTATAAATGCCTGCCTAAGTGGGATGTATTTGTCGTGTCACCAGAGGTGCAATCATTACTGGTGTTTGCTCAAGTCAACTTGCAAACATCTGCAGATTTCAGGGCAACCCTATAAGATGACATCATTACAGACGTTTCAATAGTTTGCCTCTCTTCATTTAGGGGGTTTACATGGACTTTATAGCTTCTTATTGAATATTGTGGTTAATTTGTTGCCGTTCGTTATTTGTAGCGAACGTTAATGATGGCGATTGGAACAGGATGCGAAATGTCGAGGGAATTTCCTTACCCATACCCTACACCCACACACAAGCCCACACACATATACTGTATACGCAAGTACTCAAGTCAGCTGGGATATGAAAAGTGAGGTATACTATGATAATAATATTTTATACTGAATTTTAAGAGTTTAACGTTGCACAAATATAAATCAGCATTATTCAGCGTATGTCATTAAGTTGCAATATTTTAAATGACAAATTATTTTTTGCCGAAACATTTCTGACAGATTGCCATCATATTTTCATGCGCGTTGAAAAGTGAATATAACAACTTCCAAATTTTCAAAAATAATATCTGCATTTGATCCAACTTACAACACTCTGAACTCACTTGTCAGTACCAAAGCTTAGGCCTTTGTTGCAAACTCTAACTTTTTTTCATATATCTGCTCTATAAACAGTAGAGAGAAATAGCTTCTGCAGTGCATGCTGCAGTGAAGCGAACGTTAACAAAACATGGTCCACAAAAAAGCGGATTTGTATTTTTATTCTAGAAAAACTACATTTACCTTCGAGGTACACTGTGTGTAATCAGGGAGACTTGACATTGCATTTATTCAGGGACATGCGGCAAATAAAAGGTCATCCCTAAGGGTTTTACTGTGTTTATGTAGGCTGTGTTTTATATTCTGGAAAGTTTTTTTTTTTTCAAAGAGTGATTTTGCTTGTAGGTCTGGCCTTTATACTGCAAAAATAATGTTTCTACTCCTGTTCGTCACTGCGCATCCCTATGGCTTTGAGTCTTTTTTATTATTATTTCGAACTGAATGTTGATCATGATCGTGTATATATTATAATTTGAAACTTTTTAATGCCGGTGGGGACACGTAACATTAAATTACCACTATAATATTTGTTGTACAGTATTTCTCCATACTCCGCCATTTTCAGTACTCTTTTTAAAAACATTTGAACTGTTCAAAAGGAGATTTATAGACGAATGAAATAATGCTATGCGTACACAAAGCTATTTGTTTATGCAGTAGCAGTTCATAATGAGGTATTTATTTGTCCACGTGTTAGTGTGCGTTTAGACTAAATTATGATTAAAGGATCCCACAGCAGCAAATACGATGAATACGTTATTACTAAATGTAATAACGGATAGTGCTGCATAGAGGCACTATTATAACTATAAAAAAATGCGGATCCACTGAATGCATCTGAAATATTGAATTACATTATTGATTCTACCACATTGCTGAGCCATGTTTGGGTTTGTGCAACTGCAATAATAATAGCTTATTATTTATTTGTCGCTATAGTGTTGCATGGATATAGATTGCGGCTTGTATGTACGATAAATGGAGGCAATCACATAAGTTACATGAATTTAACAGTGTTGATGTTCACTTTTCTCAAGAGACTCATATAACCTGTAACATTTGAATTACTTGCTCTAGGCTATTGTCGCAGTAACGTGTAAATGTTTCTCCCAAACTTTATCGAACACAACTTTGGCAGTCCGTAACGAGTCTGTTTCGTTGAGGTTGGGGCAGCAATGGTGGTTGCGGTCTTGGTAGGATACGAATCCTCGGTCGACGTAATGAACTCGTGGTTTACGGTGCAGTGCGCATGCATTAAGGCACAAGGGCACATGTTGGCTTTGTTTGGAAGGCAGCATTTTAAGTAAAGTGCTACGTCCTAAAGTTCCTTGGTCAGTTACATGTATATTTAAACCGAAAAAGTTGCTCTACTAACCTGCGGGGGAGAAAGGCGTACAAAATGCGGAGGTGTGTTTATGTTACTCATTAATTAGCGATTCTATTAGCTACTCAGATAGTAAAGCTTTTATCATAATCCAGCCACTTCTATTCCGCTATGATAAGATCTCTTTGTAATAATATCGAGTAGGCTATGACTTTAAATCCCGTATCAATAAAATACGTAACACCCATTCAGTATACAGTACATGACAGATAATAGGGTCTATAATAATTTATGGAGAAGTAAGGTCTTATAATCTTCATGTACCACAAGAGGTGAAACTTCCCCACTACAATATAGAAGCCTCTAGGAGAGAAATTAATAACGACCAAAAAAATTCTGAAATCGACACAATATTTTCCACCATCAATGTTATTTCGTCTGGTTATGATTACTATTGCTTTACGAGTTGCACAATGTGTAATCATTCGCCAGGAATTTGAACCCCCGAAATTCCTTCGCTCGCAAACCATGAGTGGCAAGTTGCACAAAGGCCATTTGGGTTAAACCCCCTAGTGGGACTTGAAGCCTCCTACCCCATTTAGATGGCAGAGAAATGCGAGCCAGAAGTGTGGTGCTGGGAGGTTAAAAAGGAAGTCTCAGTGAGCATTCGATGGGAAGGGGAGCAGCCATTTGAGAGTCAATGAGAGGAGGGTATAGTACTCTCCATGGACAGATATCCCAAACTGTGTTTTTGGGCTACAGTTTGGGGAATTCCTAACTGCCCAAGAGAGATGCTTTACCGACTGGAAAACTGAACCCTTTGCCATTGTGTCTCCCTATACACCCACATCCACACACATTTCTGTAGGACGGACAGGAAGCAAAGTTTCTAGTGACAGAGATGGGGTACTTTTGGGGGCTTACCACTTAACAACAATTCCCAAGCGTTTTGAGGATCCGGTAACTTTTGTAATATGCAAGAGCTAGGGGGCTCTGCTGACAAACCAGGCTTCAATTTTTTAGGGGGGACAAAAGTGGTGAACTTTTGGGTTAATTGAGCTCGTCTATTGGAAGTCGCTCCACCGATTTACATATCATTGGCTTGTAAGTTTTGAACCTGATGGGCATCAATGAGAAATAATCAAAGGTGGTTGATGTGATAGTGATGGCTGGGTCCCATGTGTATTACAGCCAAAGTGATGAACTTAAACTTTCTTTTTAATTCTTGCAAAGTAAACAGTGTGCGGTCTTTATACTGTAGGTTGAAACTTAAGTAAGCATGAAGATATTAAATATTAATGTGAAAATACATACCTCACGTCTTGCATAAATACCGTATATACTAACAGTGGGAGATGCTTTACCAGAAACCCTGCAGACGAAAGTGCACGTTTATTTTGAACTAGCTGCGGCACCCGGCGTTGCCCGGGAAGAAATGAATGAAGGGAAAACACCTGACAGTAACCCCGTGAATTGTCTGTCTTTCTGTGTGTCCGGCCACCAATGCCATCTGTGGTCCTGCTACTCCAACACCTTCAATCTCTCCCGCCTGTATAAGGGCAACCGTCATTTGCCTGCCATATGTAGTCAACCCCCAACACCTCCATCCTCTCTCGGCCTGGGGGAGGAGCACAGATGGCAGGCAAATGACGGTTGGCAGGCGGACAGACAGACAGATTCACAAACGGCTTTATTTATATAGACATTGCGCAGTTATTCTAACACTTTAGAGCTGAAGGACATTCAGGTGGAGTCTAATATATTTCTGCTGACGTTTTCATATATTGAGAAAGACATTACTGTTGCAGTATTTTTAATATCTTGTAAACGCTCTTGCATGGATACACTGAACATCTCAACTGTGCTTTCTTGCGCTATTACATCAGCTGATGGTCGATATGAAATTGGCAAGCATGCAATAGAACGTGGTAGTTTAAGGCTCTTGTCAATCCAACAGCGATAGCATTAAAAAATTATACCATAACCTACACATTATATGATAGTAGATAGTGAGTCTTATACTACTGATATGGAACGAAATATCGTGTGTAGCTATTTTTACAAAAAGTTATCCTGCACATTATAATTTATCCAGAACACACACTGCTTATAAACTATTACTATGATAATATTCTGACAATGCTTATATCTAGTTAAAACCTACTGGAAAACCCTCAAAAAGATGCTGGATTATCAAGGACTATTGTGTGACTATAGTCACCATGTCCTGCAAAATTATGCTAATTCGTTAAATGACCTATAGAGTAATGGAAATTTGACGTTTTGTACTGACTGACTGGAATTCAGTGGTGCGTCAAACGTGGATTAGCTTCATTTATGCACATTGTTTTCCTCCAAAATTATCACTGCTACGCCTTACATATACTAGCGACCGCGATTATAATCGCCCTTTGTTACCTCGCTGAAATGTATTGCAAATGTTCATACATGTTTTCTTCGGTTGCCAATCATCTGTCAAAAAGTTTAATTTAAATGCTTTAACGGATTTACATAATTTTTCCGATAATTAGGTGTGAATATGCAATCAGATACGTAGCTTAGTTCCGGTCTTTTATGGAGTTTTCGTTTTATGGTAGTTACCATTTGCGATTTGTTCTGCAGCTTAATCTGTGCATTGACCAGATGATAAAAACAGAATAAATCTGATCTGTTTTGTTTCGTTTAGTAAATGGCCAAAAAACAGTACCGGTAGTAGAAAATTAATATATGAACATTAGTGTATGCTATATGCCCAATTTTCTTCATTTCAGCAGCTTGAACGTTGCAAGTACTGTACATAGTATATATTTTTAAAATTGAGTTTGCATCTCTAACAAAAAAAAACAACCAATTAACACCTCTTGTTGACAACATATACGCCTTTTTGGCATTGAAGTACTTTCGTCCATTTGTGTCACGTCGCTGACATATTTACAAAATATATCATGTGTCTGACGCTCAGGGCAGTAGTTTTGCAAATTTCAAGCCACATCGTTCTATAACTGCGGCTATGTGCGCATTGCGTAAATGTTCCGAAGCATAACCATGTGGTTGAAAAGTAATTTAACTATCGATTGATGCTTAGAAACTTTTCTCATTGCAATTTTGGCTACATAATGTAATTAAAAACTAGCGCCGCTTTTTGTGTAGCGATGTGTGCAAACTGGTTGGAATGACTCAAACAAAAGAATGTGTAATATAATTATTACGCCGAGGTTTAATTGTTAATTTATTTCTCGATTCACGATACCATTTTGCTGATGTTAAATTAAACCATGTTGTATTGAATCTCATACATTTTTCTTGGAATGTCGGGCTCCTTGATCAAACACATTTCCAAGACGCAAAACTGTCTTGCAATATACTAGAATTTTCTCCCTGTATACTTGTAATAAAATTTTGTTGCACCGCAGGGGGCAAAAGGGACAAGTTCCACGCAAAGTTGTTTAGGTGAGTTGACATTTACACATTTTCGTTACTGTAATAGTAAGAAAACCGCAAGTTTGCCATGTGTCTTGCGGGCTGGCCGCAACCGTTTCTGTAAATCTGATATTTCTGTATAAAATACTAATGTCATTATTTGTCCACACTGGCACTCCGCCCCTGATGACATTACTGCTGGAGTGCTACCCTAAACCTGGTTCCAAGTTGGCAACCACAAGTTGCTTGATTGAAGGGGGATTATTCGATCCGCGGGAGGGTTATGGTAAGGGCAGGGGATTAATCACAGCTTGATTCTCTACATTGCGATTATTTACTTACTTAATTAGCTAAGTTTTTGATAATTACAGGTAATGACATACGGGGTCATTTATATTCATCTCAAGCCTTAGTACGGCTTATTTGCTGGAGTGCAAGGAAGAAAGTGAAGTAGTGACTATAGATAGAAATTGATTGCAGTAGTTTCTCATTTTCTAACAGGGGACCAATCTGCATACTTGGGAGTTTGCAGCTATTCGCGTAAGTGGGGGGTTGCAGTGGCGTAATTCCTGGTGATTAACCTAGTAAGAGTCAATCGGACACTAATCAGACTGGAGGCTATAACCATGTCGACGCCCAGGTGAATGGTCCCGGAAGTTGTTTCACAGCAGATGCTTTTAAAATTACTGTGAATTCTGTAATTATTACAAACCTGTAAAAACTAGGATCGCAGTGAGCGTCTGACGCTGTGCAAACATAACACTGCCTGCAATCTGAGATACACTAGTACTCCGCATAATTGGAGTACGTACGCCTGTAGCGTATACGTCAATATACTGCAAAACAAGCATGAAAATTCCTGTAGCCCCCAGTCATCCTCCAGCCAAAATCGTGGCATTTGACGTTCTATTGCAAAAACTACAAGTGCATATTGTGAAACACAGTATCGTGGAATTGACATCAGTTTAGGAAAAATAACTATGGATAATATCCTAACCTGATTTCAAGTAGCAGGTTGTCAGTGATATAGCCGGTCTATAGATATCTAATGTGAAATTGTACAGTGTAATTGCGTCATACTGCTAGCGACATTTACTGATGCGGCAGGCGTGCAAATCGGAGCCGTGCGAGTAAAGGCGAGTAAAGGCGAGTAAAGGCGAGTAAAGGCGAGTAAAGGTGCGAGTTGGAGTCGGAGTTGGACTCCAACTGCGGATGCAACCTGCCCATGTGGTTGGGTGACGTCACTGGCTGGGGACAAGCTTTTTCTCTATTGCCCCCCAGCCAGTGACGTCACCCAAGGGCTATCATTTCTTACTCGCACGGCTCCGATTTGCATGCCTGCCGCATCAGTCGCTAGCAGTATGACGGAATTAATGTGACTGTAGCACATGCATGTATTAGTAAGCAGGAGTTCGGGCACACTGCATTGAAATAGTTACCGTGACCTCCCCATGTTTACATTGCTTATGAAATCTTACACTCGACTCCCTATTTTGTTCTCCAAAATTGGGATGCGCCACTTGCAGAGTCGGTGATTACGCTAGAAAATATGGTAATTGAAGCAAACTTCCAGATCCCTTGGGGTTGTGCAGTGTTTCTTTACCAAGCCAAGGCCACATGAAATTACTGCATGTGAAGCACATATCAATTTAAACATGATATATTCATACTTAGCGCCTCTTGATGCAGTCATTCGGCTCACAAGCCCGAAATATTTTGTCTACAAAGAGACACCCGAATTCCTGTGGCATGTGTTTCAGAATTTCACATTGGAGCTCGATATCAAAATCAGTTCCTCCACTTCCTTCTCAGAGGGTTGTGTCTTAAGGCGGAACAGTGCGTAACGTCCTTCTTTTTTTTCATTATTTTCTGGTCCAAGGTAATAACCTTTATGGTCTCGGCGGGCACATTTTTTTTCGGCGGCCACGTTCGCTCAGAAATTGGGCTCGATTCTATGCATAGGGGCACATTTTTATGTAGGGAGATAGGAGGGGGCGAAAATAATCTGTTCATACGTTGGATGTCGTATACACACGGCTTTCGTAACGATAGCCATGGGGTTGCCATAAGGGTCAAATTATGCGTATTTAGTGACGAATGGACGAATTATGGGCAATAAAGCATGAGAATGGGCCTTGTATACGCTTGTAACACGAGGTACTATCCCCACGAGTTTTTTCCGGACACATTGAGCCTGATCGAGGGTTCCATCTTCTGTCATTAGAATACGTTAGGTGATTCTGCGGTAAGTGGATGACGGACCGATCATGGTCATAGAATACTAAGGTCTGGACACTCCCATAACAACGTAGAGGTAGTGTCCGGGGGCTGGTTCATATTCATGAAGTGGTTGGACAGGGATTGCAAATCACTTTTCAGCATATCAATGAATTGTCTCATGTTCTTTAAACATACTGGCTCATTATACTGTTCAACAAATGATTACTATTTGGGCATGTCACGTATACGTGCGTTACACCATGGACTATTTTAAACCTGCTAGAAGCTGAAAATGGGTAGTGAAGTGATTTTTGTATAGGTTTTTGCTATTGTTGTAGGCATTTGCAAGATGCCTAAAAGCCCGTATTGCATTCCTTTATGAAAATGCATGCGTAACTTAGGAGAATCGTGCTTGAAATAATGAAGAAAGCTCTCGAGAGTAAAGGGTTCTGTAATTGCAGTTTTAAGAACAAGTGCAAGAAGTAATAGGATCGAGTGCAATATATGCTATTTCACTGAGTCGTTGCTAAAGACTAAGAAGACACGCATGATCGAATACAGTCACGTTTATAGTACAGTATGTAATTAAGTGAGATCTGGTTCCTTTTGCTCCATCGATTATGAAGATGATTATCATATTGTACATTAATATACAGTATATTAATTACAATAAATAATCATTATTGAGGTGACATATTAATGCCCGCGTAATGCCACATTCAAAGTAGGTGCACTGCAGAGCAAATAAAAAATAAACCAAAGTCCCTGGAGGCGCCCGTCCATTTACTCCCAATGAATATGCAAAGGGTTTTACCTCCTCTACAAACCGTATTATCCGCTTATAATACGGGAGAGGAAAATTCGATGACAACGAAATGCATTCAGAGAAGAAAATTAAGGGATTGCCCAAAAACCAGTGAAGAATACGCTGGCGATAAAAAACAGAGTCTCAGACCCAAGCCCGGAATAAGTCTCAAAACTGCTATAAGGAAGAGAATACACATGATGCAGTAAGGGGGGGGGGGGTGAGAAGTAGCAGAAATTTACATGCAGTAATAATCCTTGGGCCTCGGCTTCAAAAGGATTTCACTTCGCGTAAGTTGAGAAGAATCCCAGGGCGTCTTATAATGAGGTTGATGAGGGACTAAAGTGCATGACGACATTGGTCCAAACGGTTCCTTCTTAAAGCCTTTGTGCCCGATTTAATTAGAAGCAACTATGCAAAAATTGACATTGTGTTGGACCAACAATCCGGCATTGTTCGGAGCATATTTTCATCTGCTAATGAACTGCCCAAATAGATCACAATGAAATGGACAAATATTTGGGATCTGACGTGGTGGCCTCAGGAGGATTTAGGAGCCTATTATCCACATTATTACTAGTTCATATCCTACGGCTTGTGATCCTCCAAAAGGGCAAATCTCCTAAATTTTTTCCCCCATTTCAGCAATGTTTCATTGGGTGGTGCAATTATGGGATGGTTAATTATTTTGTGAAAGTCTGAAGGGTACATCTGACGGGAGTGGGGAAAATATTTATAAGAGACGTTTCCTTAGGGATCTTTGTGAAAGTTTTGCCAGCGTCTTTGTTAAAAGTTTCAACACTCGAATATAGGCTTATAGGATTGGGCAGTATTTTGTGCCATCTTGTGCCTAAATTATTCATTCTTGCAGCTAAATCAATTCCATTTGCTGTGTCTCGAATGACGTCATGTACATTTGCGTACCTGGACTGCTTCTGCAGCTTGCGAATTACAGCTGAGTCAATAGTAGAAACTTCCAGGATGCTAGTGAGTTAGGGATCATAATTATGTGATAGTAACTTATTCCCAAACAATTTTAAACAAAATTCTAGGGTGCAATTTTTTAAAAAAATATATATTTTAGTTAGGACTTCATGTATGGCAATTAGACGCTACTTATTAAATGATGGTGTTTATTACGTTGGAGTCATTAGCTGAATAACTTGTAGGTTGACGGGAAGATTTGTTGAATTTTTTATTAATGTTGCTATTTACGAAATGAGATGAAAATATACAGGGTGTTAATCCTAAGCGTGTCACCAGAAAAGGTGGTGGTAGAGGGCGCAGGTGGGAGCATTTTTGCATAAGGAACTAGGGGTCGGAAACGCACCCTCACCGAGTTACGCCCCTTTCAAGTTTTCGGCAGGCAGTGTGCGAGAGGCGTGCGGCACGCGGCGGAGTGACTCGGTGAGGGTGCGTTTCCGACCCCTAGTTATGCAAAAATGCTCACACCTGCGCCCTCTACCACCACCTTTTTCTGGTGACACGCTTAGGATTAACACCCTGTATAAACTGCTCAACTAATGACAAAAAATTTAATATAAATACTTCGCTTCAGTTACAGTACACCCTGTATAAAAAATGTTGAAATATGTGACGCTTGGTCCTGACATTTCAACAGCTTAAAAGTGCCCAAGTTTTCAAGTTTGATGAGGGGTTTCTTGAATAGTGAATGTTCCTCCTACCTCAAGATTGTGTCTGCAAATCCCTGCTCTGAGAAAATATTGGTATGCTTTTGCCTCGACTTTGGAAGGCGAAGGAGAAAAATGGCTGAGAAAAACCAGACGACTTGTGAGAGCAGGTCGCGCAGGTCAATCTAAGATTCTAAGGGAAGTTCTCAGGTGGCTGAGAGAGGTGACATTACTCGACACCCACTGTATATCGATGTCGCCAATATGGAGGGTGATGCTATTGTTAATGTATTTATGTTAAAAGCATTTGTAAGGTGTGCCAAAATATAAATCATTCTTGATGTGACTCTTACCCGTAAACTATTTTTAGACTATTTCTGATACAGTGATACAGGCTTTCAATTTGCTGCAGGGGAAAAGCTGATTGAAAGTACCGGCACCTTTCAGCTGGGGTACAGTACATCCATTACATCACCGTACATGGGCGGGAGACCCGTCTTGGCTTTTATGTACTGCAGGCATACTCTGTGCTTTATACTGTTTTTTTCCAGCAATGTTGCAACGTGCATTTGGTGTAGTGTAGAGACATGTACCCTTGTTAGATATTCTCATGAATGTGGATGTATTGTGCGTACACTGACCCATTACATTTCGGGGACTATGGTTTTGCAATGAACTGCGCAGTTACAGAGAGTTTCACTAAACATCACAATATTCATCTACCTGCTAAATTTGAATTTTGGCGATGGTTACGATAGATGCTGTCAGATGTAAGAAGACCGTAACTCAATAACTAGTAAGGGTGAAAGTCGCATGCACGCCCTGCACTAATCCCACCTGATTAAGAGGGGATTAGTGCAGGGCATGCATGCGACTTTCACCCTTACTAGTTTTTGAGTTATGGTCTTCGTCCCTCGCTTTTGTGTCTGAACACCTAGCCCCTAGTTCCGTTCGTTTCGTCATACCGTTCCGTTCGTTTCGTATGCTACCGTCAGCTAGTGTGAACCTGCCTTTACATCTGACGACAGAATGTGTAGACAGTGGGAGAGATTTTCACGTGAAGCATGTACCTAATGGGAGCAAGCCGAAATAAAGCAACACCATTGATTGTTCAGTATGAGTTGTGAGATGACATGTACTCTGCACGAACAAACTTTTACATTGCACAGTGATTACATATGACTCGCATGCAAATTGGAAACGAAACCTATTACGCTAATAGCCAACAGAGTGAGAATTAGTCATGTCAGTGAAACTGACTGTATTTGCCACGAGTGCTCAAGTGACATCGTACAAAGTTCAATCTCTTTGTACTCTTGAGCTGGCATTAAATAGTAATGCAGACTGTTCATGTTGATTTCCTAATTTTATTGAGGGTTTAATTCGGCCAGTCGCCCCCGTGTACACATCGGGATCTACCAGTGATCCGACTGCTATTGTTGGAGATGTCAACTTATACAGTGCAGAACCCTTTATAAATAATGTTTTACCTCCCCCAAAATCATGGCATTACCTGGTAAGACTTCCAAAGCTACACAGAATTTTGATGAGAAATGGTGCTTGAATGGCCCACACGAAAATCGTAAATCTCCACATTTTGAATATATTGAGGTTGAAGGTTTCATCCCCCCCCCCCTTTTTTTTTTGAGAATTTGAAGGGGTGGAAGAAGGAGTGGAGTGGGTGGATAAACGAAGGTGAAACGATGTGGAAAAGCAAAACCTGGCCATTTACAGGCAGATGAGAGGTTTCTGTGAAGAGTTATGGAAAGAATAAGAGAAGTCGAAAAATATGATGTGAAAATAAGCGGATCGAAAGTGGGATAGGGCTCAAAGCAAGCTCTGTAATAAGACTAGAAGGGACTAAAAAAAAGTGTCATCCTTAGCCCTCGAATTGAGATAAACCTACATAGAAAATAGACAATCTTTTAAGCTTCTTGTGGAGTGATGAAGGGTTACAGGTTGAGTTGAGGTGACAAGAATACTTTTGGGAACTTAATGGATAAGGCTCTTCAATTCGTAATGCCACCTACGTCTGACAAAAAGCCCAATTAACAAGAAGGTGCTTTTTGAAACTTTGTTTCAGGCTTTTTGAGATATGGCGCTCCAGAACTTTTTATGACTAATGTAGATAAGAAGTTACTTCATTTTTTTCAAAAAAAGGTAGCACGTACGGTTCACCTTGGAGTAAGAAAGCAATTTTTAATAAGGTCATACATTATAGTTGACATGAAATATTACTGTGCCCCTGCGTCTTATGTAACCCGGAGAATAGACGCTGAAAGGTTGTGGGTGTCGTAGGAGATTTTGTTGGACTGATATGTAATTAAGTTACATTTGCCTCATAATTTACTTGAGGAACTTGTTTATTGCATACATTGCATGCCTGATGTCACCGAGCCGTACCGCCTACATAATCGTCCAGAATAACAACAACATCGCATTCTTACTGATAATGACACATAAAATGCACAAAAATTTAAAGCACTTTAATTTTCACACAACGTATCAATGTGACTTTGTACATGTCGCCGCAATTGCTTTACGAGTGTGCTACTTTAGTATTCAAGTCCTGGGCATACCCGAACACAACGTTCATCATTTTAAGTACGTAAGTACGTAAGTAGGATCAATTAGAGAATTGAAGATAAGGTCTGAAATGGACCTATTTTGCGGATAGGACCAGAGCTAATCACGATGCATCTCTCGGAGAGTCATTATCGCCTTTGTGCAGGATTTGGTCCATAGCTATATAAAGGAAGCTGCCATTGTCGGCCTCGATTCATGAACATCATGATCGAACCTATCATTTTTACCACGGCAAATGATTTGATTATGCGAGCTGTTATGGATCCGGGTTAATTAACCTTACTTGCCTTTCTGAATGAACCTTGAGCTCTTAGATCGAACTTTGTGTTAATTAGTAGCATCAAAAATTTAAGGACGTGGATCTTGCCCGGAATTTGGTAGTATTTCTTGCAGGTATGTTGAAGTACCTCACACTCATAAGTTGGATTCATATTGAGTGCACTAAATAGACCAATTCATTTCTCTGGCCTCATGCTTACTCAGGAACTTGTATTATTGCGGTTAGTTTACGTCACAATGGAGATTGAAGGCCTTAGGGTCAGTAATGTCTTCAAGCTCCAGTGCGCAATAAGCGAAATTGTTCCTTGTTAATCCGGTGGAAGTTTCTGGCGTACAGTACCTAAATACACTAAGTTATACTAAACGGAATTCGAGACGTGCTTCTGCATTCTGTCATTGTGTGTGGTGACCGTGAGCATTTTCACGGTTCGTCACTGTATGCAATTTTAGACCTTAGTTATTATTTGCTTAGTTAATTATACACCGGGCACATATTAATGTTATGCCGAAGCTGAGTGAAAAAGTTTGGAATTATTATTCACATAATCTTTTGATTTTCACTTTCCTTGTTATTTTAATTTACTTTTCATCTGGACTTAGGGTACAAGCAACAAAGTTGACAAATGCGATTATAAAATTTCTTCAGACTAAGCTGCTTTTGCTCCATTGTTCTTTATTAAATAACATATGACATTTTATGATGTCATGTAGGTTGCCCTGACTTTATTTTAATAAACTATTTTAAAATGTTGACTACTCATCCTAAATTTGCGATGATTAGCTAAATATGTTGAATGTTATTTCGTGTCGTTATTACTCGCCTGATAAATGGCTTATTATGTAATTTTTAGGTAGGATAATAGTGCGAAAAAATATGATTGACATATCTGTCATTAATGGAGCATGTTATTATACATCTACTGTATATATGTGTATATGAAACCTGATAGCAAAAAAATTGACGGATCGCTTTCACGTAGTTGAAGTTCATATTATTATATACGCCACTGATATGACAGCGATAAACATGTAAAGGGATTTGGTTCACGTTCGCACTAAATTTGAAATAATCAGTCCTGTGTAATCCACAGAAAAACGCTTGCTGGTTATGTATTAATTTTGTAATGGGTGGACGATTATGACGATTTGCACACTCTTATAATAGGATTTAAATTGCGATCTGCTTAGGCTGTAGTTTACACAACATGCGAATAATTGCAAATTGCAAATCCTTGGGGGAAAAAACAGTTTAATTCATTCGTCAAAAAACTGAACATAAAAACATGGTATCATTTGTAATTTCATTAAGTAGCCCACATTTTATTAGTGCTTGTGTAACATAGTTATTAGCAGAAGGTTATTTAATAGTGTCAAGCCCCTTTTATGATTTTGTTGATGTTTCTTATTAATTATGGCACGGGGCTTATATTTATGATATCAAATATTAGTATTGATAAATAATAGAGTTGAGGTTTTTAGGGGGGGGGNGGGGGGGGGGGGAGGACGGCAATAATTATTGATATAAGTTGTTAGTGCTGTACTGTAAGTTTGTATCCCGAATAGTTTTCTTGCCGATGCGACGTATATCGTGGGACCGAAAACTTTTAAGTATCCAGCATGCATGTTTTATGCTACTTTTTGTAAAATGTAGTGTAGCGGAAATAGTTTCTATGTTCTGCGGTACATTATTCGGTCCAATAATTCCTGCTCTGTAAACGGTATAATTTCTGCCGAAATAATTTAAAATTGGTGAAATTCTTATTATTTCCTAACGAAACACGCAATTGGGAGATCTTCAAGCTCCCTAATGTTTCAGTATACATTAAAAGCGATTTATGTCACATTTATTATTTATAACAATTTGTGTGCCACAAACATCTGAAAACTGCACTTTTCAAAATATTTCTAGTAAACTCCGGCACTAATTCACTTACAGTTAGTGCAAAGTTGATGACATTTTGCATAAGTGAGGAAGTCAGCCTATTTGAAACCGAAATCGAAATTCTAGCCCTGCATAAATCACATATTCCAATAGTTCCAACCCCTATTTTCGCGGCACTAAATCATACAAAAACTCATCGATGAAAAAATATACCAGAACTTCAATGCATATCGAAATTCAAGTTACACTGTACGTACCTTATGTGTTGCAGGACGTGTGGACCTGCAGTCGGTGTGTGTGGGGCAACCTCGCTTGAAACTTTAGCGCCGAGAACCCGTGTACTGGGTCCTATATAAAATTGAGCATGATTTTCAGTGGGGGTATCAGATGGGGGGGTACCACCAGCGCAGGTGCATTATGGTCCTCTCTTGGCCCCCCCACTCAGCCCTCGCGCTTTCTGGGCATGTGACGGAACTTCCACTAGATCTATTTCCTCATTGGTTACTTGCCTCTCTTTTATGAAGGGGGGAAAAAAAGGCCTCTGGAAAATTTGAGGGTGAGGTAGTGGTTATATTTGTGGTTGAAACTCTTTCAGTTGGGTTTTAACATCCGTTTTAATTACTAGGTTCTGGCCGTAGGTGGGTATATATTTTTTGCTATGTGGTTGTGGGTAATATAGCCATGTCTTGAAAAGAAGGGCTTTACAAGTTGTGCTATTAGTTTTGCTGCAGGTATGAACACTGATGTAAATGTAATTTTGACACAGGTTTATTTGTAGAATATCCTCGTAATTAAATTATTAATAAAGGTGTAATGCAATTAGTCTTAAAATAGTACTAGCGTCATAGCGGCCAACAATTAGTCTAGTGTCAGCAATATTAACAGGGTAACTAACCGTTACATGCTTATTACGTCAGAACTATTACAGTACTAATAAAATTATTCGTAATTAATTTAATACTCCGACATGATAGGGATTTCTGGCTCGAATATTTGCATCGTTTCGCTTGGTCTTGAAGCAACCCTTCGCACAGGCCCCACGATGAGCAGGTGTGCGTGTGTGTTGCTTCAAGACCTGGATCAATTTGAACCCCATAGTACATGCGAATAGCTACGAAGTTAACTCGTAAGAGAGTTATGCCACAAATAGCTGAATACATCAAAGCCAAAGTGCGATTGTTTCTATGGCTACAAACTTTCCTCCTGATTCTCTTTGTTGTCAAAATTGTTCTCAACTCAAAAATTCCTGCGAATAGCAATTTCAAGTTCAAATCACAGGATGAAGCCGAGTTACGGAATGCCCCACACTTTCCCTCTCCCATTGTAATGCATCGAAACTATCTGAACTTCCCATTATTGTCAGTGGTTTCGAGCGCAAGTGAATTCTGTGACTGCCCATTCGCATTAATTTTGTGTCAATCAAAGTTGACAATGGGATTTTTGAGATGCTTCTATCATTTTGTAATATGAATTCTGATTAAATGAAACCCCCCTGAAGATGCCCTTTCCCATAACCTCGTTGCAAAATCCATGTATCACCCTGAAGCTAACGGCGTGGGTGAAATGTATATCTCTATGAGTTTCAATCACTCAATCGATGTTTGAACACTCACCTTCTGGTATATTAGATCCCGAGGTCCCTTTTGTGGTGGCCTTACCGCTAATAAAGGCAAGAAGTTCATAACTGACTCGGATTGGGTTTCTCCTGTAAAATTTACATTCTGACCCTCTTCCTGTCCTTTCTACCCATTCCCTGGAGCTCCTTTTCCAGCCCACTCGTCACACCGAGGTAATTTGGATTTCACGAAAGCCTCGAGAGGACAGACGGGAGGTGCCCAACCGTACCTGCTTTATTCAAGGAGGCTTATATTTATTGTCCAGGCTGGATGGAAAATATATAGGAAGAGAGGTGAACCCACCAAGGTTTGGAGAATGATCAATAGGTTTGTTTTGGCATGGAGAGGTGTTGCTTTCATTTTCTGGACTGCTTCACAATGTTTTCTATAGAAGCCGAATCAAAGAGGGAAAGTGCGAAATGGTTAAGTTTAAGTTTAAGTTTAGTAAAGTTAGGTACCATGTTATCAAAAAATGTCATTCATGATTTTACTATGCAGAAGTTATAAATAATCTTGAAAGGAATGTCAGAACCTCAACATCTCAAAAGATGACAAATCAAAAATAGAGTTTCTTTTGAACTTGATCGAATATCCATCCTATTGTAAACATCCGGATATACAGTAGGATATCCCGAATATACACAAACCCATTTTCTTTGAATTTTGATGCCAAAAATATGCGAATGGCACAACCCGATGCATTCCGTCTATACCATCGCATTGGCATACTGAAACATATAGGAAAATATATAAAGTTAAAAAAATAGCAAACGTAGTACATATAGTGAAGAACAAAGGCTGACCTTGTTGGTTTATTATGAAAGAAGATGAGCTTTGGGATTCCTCCATTGTGTTCGACTACATGGTAATATTGACGTAGTGTTCATAAAATTGGCGTGTCTGCGTTGTAACTACCCGCTACCAGAATGTAGGCACATGAAAGTACATGCTGCTGCTTATACAGCATGGTCTTTGATGTTTTGTATGTGTCCAGTATGCACGTCATATTTCTTTGAAGGGAGTAATGTACTGTTGCAGAGTATACCAGAGTATAAAAGCACCGCAACATGTTCAGGCATGTATTTAGATGAACGTTTCTTGGTTCAAAAGTGAATTACTCAATTGCTTACAAGTTACATGGCACCTCCAGCATTGGGGTTTTTTAATTATTCGGACAGCCATTATGGCATTTATTGGAATATGGAATTGAGCTGCATATTTTTTCGATAGTAGTTAGGCAATCTCTGGCGTGGATATAGCTATTGTACGGTACACATAATAACTTTGTACTACACTTTCAGTTGCTGTAACGTGCAATGTTTTAAAAACCTCCTGGCGTACTCTGAGTATTTTTGATTATACAAACACCTCTCATTTCTGTTTTTTTCCGGATAATCAAACACGTTCAATTACATACTATGTGCTTTGCATGCGCAAATTTCTTTTGAAGGGTACATTTTTTCCATCGTTTAATTTACATTTTCAAACAAATTCCGGCCTGCTACTGACGAAAATTTTAACACCAATAATATGTTCCAGCTGTCATGGGATTAGGTTGTACGTATTACATCTAG